>VDFB02007790.1:0-164531 GCA_007258455.2 Sequoia sempervirens | reverse complement strand
AAAAATCACTATTTGTTGGTCACTATCAAAGAGTTGCCAGTGATCTTGATTATCCAGAACAATATGCCTCACCACAAGTTTGATATGATGCTCCTTTTTACTTGCAATATGTGTTGGTATGTCAAACTAAGCACCAACTACTACAAATATATTAGCGTGTTTATTATGATTTCTTGGAGTTGTTTGGATGTTAAAACCCTCAAAGTATTCTATCAAATCCCAAACCCTATGCTTGTAGGATTTGAGAAGATTGTTCTTGGTTAAACTTTGAGTTCTAACTTGATGGATAACCAATTAACTATCACCAAAAACTTGTGACAATTTGATGTTCCTTTTTTGTGCAAGATGGAGACCTTGGATGAGTGCTTCATACTCACCCACATTGTTAGTTCAACTAAATTGAATCTTGTAAGAGAAATAATATTTATCCTTGCTTGGAGATACTAACATTACACCAACACCAACACCATTCCTATTTCTAGAACCATCAAAAAACATCTGCCACAATCTTCCTAAACCCTCTTGAGCTTTTATGAGATTGGGGATAGTAGAATTCTCTTCATGAATGCAATAGGTGCTAAGACCAGTATCATCCACTTCAACAATAGTTAATGGGTAAAAAAGTAAAGCATTTCCCCATTCATCTAACAAACATTCAGGTACCTCCTCTAAAGGATTTGCATGCTCATGAACATAACACTCTTCCTTTTGATCATGCAATGTGCAGTTCATGTTTATTGGACTAGGAGAAGGTTTTAGATTATCCATTACATGGGATCAGATTTGATGGCTTCTTTTGTGCCATATCTAGTTCTAAATAGTATGTGAGACCAATCAGTAGACAAGTACCCACCTATCTTAGCAGTGAAATCTCTAGATAACCAAATGGAAAAATGAGCAGGGAGGTCTATGACTAAAATATCTTGCAACACATTACAGCCGAGACATGCATGCAAGGACAATTTTTGGTCTTTAATTATTCCCAATGTATTGACGATAGTGCCATCCAATTGTAAAACTTTTCTAGCCACCGGTTCATACTTGATACCAAGCATGCCAACAATTCCCTTAGGCATAACAAAACTACTAGCCCGTAAATCTATCATACAATTATGCACTATATGATTTTTGATAATTAGAGAAAGATAGAAGGGAGGCGACTTACTAATTTTGCTTGAATTCCCTTCTTCTTTGGGTTGCACTAGGCTACTTGATAGAGTAGTCTGCTCTTTTTCTTGTACATCATTTGTTTTTTTATGTTCCTTTAAACCCTGTTGTAGGAAATCCCTTTGTGATGGGATAGATAGAGCCTCCCACATAGTAACATTCAGATTGGATTTCTTCATTTGCTCCACTATGCTGAAAGGAAGCTGACTAGCTTTAGAAGGAACATTTGTAATAGGGTCTATTCTCATTGCTTGTGTGATCTTAGGCTACTCCACCACTTTTTTAGGCATGTTAACAGGTTGTTTTGATTGTGAAACCTCTGTTGTTCTACCTGCTGGTCCAACATTTACATTTGGTTGAGATTGTTGAGAGATTGATGCTTTCCCAACCATGGAAGATGCACCACCCTCCATTTCTCTTTTCTTTGATCTTGTATTATGGGCTATTGCATCAGTATTTGCTTAATTTACACCATAGAAATCCTCTTGACCCCAAATGAAAAATGAGGAGTCCTCATGTGTATGATTTTGATTACTAGTAGTGGTTTGGTTTATGCCAATATATTGCTTTCAAGTAGAGGTTTCATTTTGATCTATTAGAGTTTGTACAAATTCTCCATTTTGACAAGCATTTTGATTATGAGCTTTCTCACAAGGGTAACACCACTCCTACTCCTGTGCTATATTATTTTGCACTGGGACCAAAGCTTTAGAAATGTTGGTAGTACCTATGTGCATGCTATTTTTAGGCTTACTATGATTCCATTGATTTTGTCCTTGATAAGGTGGCCTATTTTGTTGATAACCTTGATTTTGAGGCTAATAAGGCTTATTATTTTGAGCTTACTGCCTCTTCATTGACACTAACTCATTATTCATACTTCAGATCAAGGTGGCACAATCTTCTAGAAGTGCAATAGAAGTAGAAGGTTGGCTTGTGGAAACCATTGGGATAGGGGCCACCGTTGGCTGTGAAGGAAGTTTTGGAAATAAAGACATTGGATGTGACACATTGAAAGAAGATGCCTACATTAATTTATAGTAAATGGGAAAACTTTTGCATTAATGGCAATAATTAGGTGTAAATATTGGACATTTGGGACATTGGTGCCCAAAATGCACTTTCATAATATGCTTTTTAACCAAGGTGGGTATGAGTTATTATTTTTAAAGTCAACCTAAAATACCTTCATTTGAAGGTCGCATATATTAAACTTTTTAATCTTGTACACCTTCAAACAAAGGTATTATTTATGGATTATCTTATTCCTTCTCATGCTCATCCAAGCACCTTTGTTTGAGGGGCCTTTGAACAAAGTTGCTTGGATTTCCTATTCCCTTTCATCTTTGAGGTTTTTTTTAGAATTTTCAGCTTCAAACCTCAGGTTGAACCTTCTAATGTTATCAACCAAACAAAATATTTTTTAGGTTCGTACCACTCAAGGTAAGCTTTCCAATGAGTATAATATTGAATATGTTTAATTTGATTATTATATTTATTTTCTAGTTTCTAGTGAATAAACCTATGTCTAAATTATAGCTCATCTCACTTCAAAAAGATAAAAAATAAATTATGTAATTTATAAAATTATGGAAAAATATCCATGCCTTAGATATCTATGTTAAATCTATGTTTAAAAATTTATAATTTTATCCTTCCTACAGATGAAGTTATGTTATACCGAATAAATGCCACTTTTTAAAACTAGTTAGTATAAAAATAATTTATTAAAAGTACATAAATAAATCACAAATTATTTCTTCATTTTTAAATATATAATCTATAAATAAAATCTCAAAAATCACTAGTTCATGTCATCTTCAAATTCTTATCAGTTTAGTTGTTATAGATGTTACAAAGTGAAAATTTTGTGAAAAATATGTATTTTTGTGCATGTTTGTTGAATGTGTTATGTGTGGTGGTATGGATACACCCATTAGGTTGGTGAGCGCCCGTAGGCAGATGGCCTTCTTCAGTGAGATTTTAGAGCTTCGGCTAAAGAGAATTATGTTGGAAGTGGATTTCCTATTGATTGGTGCAGTCAAAATAATTCTAGGTCGAGAGTTTATGTCATTGGGCGAGCAATATAGAGTGGATTCAGATATATCATTGTGGTTCATGGTGGCTCTCCTTGACCTACAAATCTCGAATGTGATTTTGAAAATGATGGCTTGGAAGTTATTCAAACCTAAAATATTGGGTGGGATGGAGGAGGTGTTGGAATTTACCTCTCTAGGTATTGAAAACCTAGGCCCCATGACTTGGAGCTTCTTTCTATTCTAGGTGAGGTGGTAAAATTTTACCCTTTTATTCTAGATATCAAGGACATGGCATTGCTTAGGCAAAGGGAGTGAACTAAGGTGGGAGTAAGCTTCTTGAAGGAAATGCTACATCTCGAGCCAATCCAAGACTTTGAATGGGTCGACAACTTTATCATCTATTTGTAAGAATTTGGTGATGAATAGTTCATAGTTCATCTTTTTTGTAAGGATTGTGTTGGAAGAATAAGGAGTTTGTCATTGATTCATTTTTTGGCAACATGAGCATGTGGGATGAGCATGAATTATACAACTACACATTGCAGTTTTGTCATTAATGTCAACATTATAATAGGGTATGAAGGCCATTCTGCAGATCAAATTGTACAACTTGAACATGTGTTGAGATGGTTATCCAGTGGGAATTTGCAAAAATGTTTTATCCGGTGAAGATAGATGAAGGGAAAATTGACTAAGTATCAATACAAGTGATTCTATGAACAAGACATCTGGTTTTTGGGTCCACATTGGTCTGTTGTAGAAAATATTGCTTTGCATTTTGGGATAATTTTGATGGTTATTAGAGGAACCTAAATCCATAATTTCATCTTGTTTTGGCTCATGGTGTTGAAGTTATGAGTGACAGTGTATTGGTTTGATAGTAACAAGCATTTTCCAATTCAGTGTATATATTTTAGTGAATTTGTACTTCTGTGTGGATTGGAATATGGCCTTGCAGAGTTATGGAGATGTTGATAGGTTTTAGTAGTGTGTATACTCCAGATGACATAGATTTTGGAGGTCCACGTGTCTGAATGTGGGTGTACAGTTGGAAAACTTTGTTATTAGGTCATTACCGGTGCCGACCTAATGAGATTTATGTATTGTGGAGTTTGAATATGTTTTGATCCGTTATGTGCGTGCTATTTTGGGTCCATGTCGACCTACTTTGAATTGTTATGAGTTTTGAATCTTGGTGTGAAGCATGTATATGGAACTTGAGTTGACAAGGTACATTTTGCATATTACATCTAATTAGGTCAACCTAATTGATGGTGTAGGTGAAGTAGATATATATGAAGGATCATTTTTTGTGTTTTGAGTTGTAGTGACAAGTAACAAGAGTTTGTGGATACAAATTGTACGAATATAGAGTGAATGGAGAGCATATCAATGTATTAAGTCAAATCAGTATGAAGTGTGTAAAGTCTGTATTCTGAACTTCATTGGAGTTGTAGTTTATGCATATGTTAAATGCAATTGTAATAGTTCAAATTGGTTGTGTTCTGCAATATCTTCTATCTTTTCTTCTCTCAATGGGTAGTGACTCCACTTGGATGTAGTGAGTCCACCTATAGTGAGAACTTCTATAATATACTATAACTAGTTATAATATATTGTGAGCTAATCCTCACCGTGGTTTTTCCCATTTTGGATTTTCCATGAAAAAATATGGTGTTCATGTGTTATGCAATGTTGTTGGTTGTTTTCATGTTTCATTCATTACTGCAAGTTGAATATACTATGAGGATTGAATGCTTAAATGTTTAAGTGGTTTAAAAAAATATTGATTCACCCCCCCTCTCAATATTCAGGTGTTCAACATATTGCATTTTGTTTTTGTTGTTTGTGAAGTGTAGAATATTTTTCCCTAGCTAGAAATTTTTTTGTTGAAGGAATTTGGAGTTATTTTTGGGGGTTGGGTGCTTTGATAATGGAATGGCTAAATTTTCAAAGTTGGATTTAAGATTTGGTATTTGTTTTGGTACCTTAGTTTTGTGTGGTTGAGTTTGGTTGTATGGTTGTGGGGATGGAATTTTTTTGGTGTATATCCAAAGTAGCCATTGAAGGGTTTTGGTTGCATCAAAGGTTCTTTTTGGGTCTTCAGTATAAATTTCTAGTTTGGGGGACAATCATATTCCCCTCTTTTGTTTGTAATATAACTTATAAGGATGTAATTATGCTATTATATTAATATAAAATAGTTTCGGCCTTTGGATTTTATTTAAAAAAAATGTCCTACTTTGGCCAAAAAGTGGGACACACTATTGTGGGATCACCCAATGATTTTTCTTTTATATCCTCCATAAATAGAATAGGTAGGCTACCATGCATAATTGCAAATTCAAATTTGAACATTGATCATGGATTGTGGGAAAGATTATATTTTAAAAATGATGGTGCCAAAAATAGACTACTAGAAATAATACGACACATGTTGGGAAGTTTGGAGGGGAATAGAAATATAGGAGAAAATCTCGAGGATTGGGGTTTGGTCATATCATAATCTACTCAAACAATAGGAAGAGGAGTTATGACTCAAGAAACATGCATGATGATATGGACAAGTCCAAAAATTATAATGTTGAGGTGGGTGATAGACATAAAGCATGATTGGTGGAGAAGTTTGAAACTTTGATAGGTAGAAGGGAAGAGAAAATTTGAAAGAAAGGTATAATCAGGAAGGGAAGAAACATAGTGAATAGAAATAAGGAAGACACAAGTACACACCTAATATGTACATATTTAAATTGATAGGAAATGGGAGATGGCATTAAAGTTTGGTGTGGTTAGGTATGAACAAATTTTGGTTTCTAGAACATATTTTGCACCTTTGCCTCCTTTCATTTCTAAAAATCTAAAACTATGCAGGTTCCTCCATTAATGCACCTTCAATTTTCTTGAAAATTAGATTATATGTAATCTTAAAATTTTAAAAATACCTTCTTCTCCCAATTCACTCAATAATATTAACATGCAAACACATAATATTTTTTGGAATTTTGGCAAGGGTTTGAGTATAAAATTTTATTTTCCAAAAATTGTTAAGCTATAAACACTTGAATTTTTAAAACTACCCAATGAATTTAAAACATATTGAATTAATTGGACTTTACCTAAAACTATAATTAGGAATCCACTAAAAATTTGAAATAATTTTAAAGGCATAAATCCAATATTATATTTCTATAAATGTACCAAGATTTCACAAACAAGCTTTCTTCTTTGGATGTAATTTGCACATATGAAACTATAATAAAATGAATGATAAAAATCTCTAATGTAATTCAATTGTAAACACAAGATGGTCCTTTATCATTCTACACACAATATTCAACACACTTCAACCATCTTCCAAGCTCTCATAATTCCCTTTCCAATCTTTCAATGCAAGTAATCAAGGGCTTCAAGACTACACACTCCTCTAATTTTTGCCATCCAAATTTCACAAGGTAAAACATACATAATGAAAATAAAATTAATATTTTTTCATATAACCAAAACCTAAAAAAAATTCCCTTCTCCCTTTTGACATTAGGAATATACTTTGAGAAAATATGTATTTTGAATAAATTATCAAATATGACCCCTTTATCTTGTTTAGAAAGTCAAGTTTCACTTTTTGGATAAGTCAAGAACATTCCCAAAGTATAGACATGTAAAATACTAAGCTATTTTTGAAAAATTAAAGTAAAAATAACATTTTACAACATCTTAAATTTCCATGTATATAAAATCCAAAGGCATATTTTAATCATTTCAAGTGCATGCTAAAATTACTCTGAGCTATGCAATTGATTTCACTTATAGCAACCAAAATACACATAAAGAAATAATAATAAAAAAACACATAATAATACGAATATGCTACCAGGCTAGACTAACATGATAGGCATCCATAATCTTCATCAATTGGATAAGGATGATTGGTTTCACATACGTCATGTCATTTAATATAAGATGAGTAAGATGGGTACATATAAATAAGAATCCAACAAAACTATATACATGAAATATAACTTAAAGTATAAGAAAGTAAATGTCACTTAAACTTTAAGTTATATTTCATGTATATAGTTTCAAGATGTTTGAGAATGGTTTCAGATCTCTAAGAGTTATAATGTAGATTCTAGGTTTTAGAAGATCTTATAATTTTTAGACAATCAAATTTTAGTAATTAGCAAGCTCTATCATCTTTCTCTCTCTATCTCACTCTTTGTATATCTCTTACACTCTAGATCTCTCTCTTTCACTATCTCCATCCCTTTATCTACCTCTCTCTCTATCTGACTCTATCGCTCCCTTGAGCTCAAGAACTACCTAGATCTACCTATCCATCTTTCTCTCTCCCTCCCTACCTCTTCCTCCCTACCTCTCCCTTTCTCTACACCTCTCTATCTCGCCCCCCTCTCTCTCTCCCCCTCTCTCTTCCTCCCTATCTCTCCCTCCATCCTTCCCTCTCTCTCCCCTCTCTCTCAATTGCTCAACTTCCTCCTTCTCTTTCTACTTCTCTCTATATCACCTCTCCCACTCTCCTCTCTATCTCACCTCTCTCTACCTCCCCCACTTCATTCACACCTCTCTAATACCTCTCTACCTCTCCCTTTCTCTACATCTCTTTATCTCACCTCTCTATCTCACCTCTTGTTAGAGTAATCATGCATTAGCTAATAATTAATTAATTGATTATTAGTCTTATTCATTTCACACACTTAAACTAAACTTAGGAATGCTTTTATTCTTTTATTAGTTGAGCTATTATTAGATCATTCTTGTATACACCCAAAAATGGTCTAGATAAATCTGATTAATTAAATACATTTATTTGATTAATTAACCTTTAATTCATCTACTATTAAATAAATAAAATTATTTATTTATATAGTTCAACTCTTTAATTATTCTATTCTATTTACATTCTTCTAATTATTCTCTTTTAATTAAATAATCAACTTCAATAGTTTGTATTATTTAATTATTTATTCCCTCTTAATTAAATAAACTAAACTGTATAGTCTTATTTTAATTATCATTATCCTCTTCTATTTAAATAAACAATTTTGGGGCTGCTCATTTAATAATTACATATTTCTTCCTAAAGATTCCATTCTCTCTCTAAATTGAAATATTTCCAATTTCTTCCAAATTGAATAAATCCAAATATTCAATTAAAAACCTATTTCTTAAAGCTATTTCTCTTTCACTCATTTGTTCATCAACAAAAATTTTATATTTTATAATTTTAATTAATTCAACTTAAATTTTCACTTGACAAATTTGAGACAAAATTGGAGACAAATTACGTGAAACTTCTTCATCTTTCCCTTTGATTCTTCCTATCCTCCGGTCAATACTTTTTGGGGAATAATCTCCACATCCTCTCTGTGCTTCTTCATCTTTCACATTGGAATCTTTCAAATCAAATCCGCACTACTTTTACGCTACATCACAAATATGCAACGTGAACTTATAAATACAACCTCTTCTACAAGCAAGAAATATATATTCCAAAAATTTTTACCATAGAATATATTATAATCAAATATTGAGTACTTGATAAATAGAAAATAGTAATTAGCAATCATATAGCAATCATAATCATGGCTTTTCATTTAGCTAGATCTTAGTTTACAGTAGTTTGTTTTATCATTTTCATGTCATTTTAGGCTACAATATCATCACCATATCATTTAGCATATCATATAGGATTAGTTTCCTACATTTAACAATATCTCATTCTCTAGATTGTCATTTTAATAGTCATAGTGCTTACACAATTTGAGAGCCACAATGATTTAATAAATCTTTGGAGATAGAGAGCAATAGGATGCTTTTAAGAGATTTCCTGCTTTAATTAGATTAATTGTTGTTTAAATCTCTTGATATAATGTATTATTAGGTGTGTTTTGTTATTCATTACGCATATTTTACTCACACATAAATTGGCACCCACCATGGGGCTCAAAAGTCTCATTTTTAACATCTTTTTTTCTGAAAAGTGTGCTCACAGGTTTCTGACGTGTTTTGTTTTAGCGTGATTGAGAGTTTTTACAACACATACAACATATATTTTAGCGCATCCAATTATTGATTACGGCACATCTAGCAGATATTTCAACGCATATGACTACTGTTACGACACATCCAATATTCTATTTCACCACAGTCAGGGGGTTTTCTTTCAGCGCATTGACCCTTTCTTTTAGTGCATTCATCAATTTCTATAGCACATAAATCTGTTACTTTAGCACATTCAAATATTGTTTTAGTGCATATAATAATTGTTATAGCACATCTGACTGTTTTTGCAAAATTTAAAAAAAAAAATCCAAAAATTAATCACTATTTTCTTTGTTGTAGGTACAAAATACGCTTTTCAAAGACAATTGTTGGAAACACTTACGCTGGTCAAAGATAAAAATTTACAAATTACTAATGGTGTTTGAAGGGTTTAATTTTATTATTGCTTTTCCTTTGGTTAAGATAATGCATCTAGCTTAATTAAAGAAATAGTTTGAACACCATGTCCACTATATTTCGAAAGCAATAGGCTTATGCTCTCCCCTTAACTAGGTGATCAAAATGCTAGACTTGCTATCCCGCTTTATTAACACCTTTAGAAGGTCTATTGTAGTGGGAAAAAGTACTCACCCTATGGGAATGACCTAAGTGGGAACAACCAAAGCCAGGTTTTCCAACCCATTCTAATCAAAAGTGAATTTGGAGAAACCCACAATTCAACGGAAGTGTCTAAGATAACCGTCCCCAAAAACTTTGTTCTAAAGGTTGGGAGGTCTCCTGAGGGAGTTTATCTATGTCACGTCGAACAAAAACCCTTTCTACGAACTTTAGTGTAGAATCCAACTTTTTATATCACAGTGCAAGGGTAGGGAAGAATCTTCCCCTGAGACACTCACCATATAACTATCAGAGACCCTAGCCAAAAGTGGAGGATTCAACTTTGGTTAAGACTCAAAAAAGGAAAAAATGTAGGCGCCCTCTAGGGGGTGACAAGGCTGTGTGAGCTGACATAGTTGCAAGTTGTGGGTTGTGATATTCTAAGTGACCTTTGAGATAGAAAAGTGCTTGAACTGTATTATCTTGTGTTAAACCCATGGAAATTGAAAGAATCAGACCTGATTCTAGAATACAAACTCTTTTTTTAATGTATAGATGTGAAACCAATGTTTACAAACTTGCTACTATGTGTGTAAAATCATTTCCAAAGGAATCATCCAATTAGAGCACCAAAATTCCAAGTTCACAATCAAAATATCCCCCAAATATTTACTAATCAGAAATTTTCACCTTGGAATCAATCTTTTTACTAAGAAAATGCAAAAAAAATGGACAAAACTATGAAAATACTGACCACTTCCAGATTAGCACAACCAATCTCTATTTCAGTGCATATACCCAGTCTATTAGCGCATCTACCTGATTTAAAAAACACATTAAAACTCTGTTTCAACGCATCTATCCTATTTTACAACACATCCATACAGTCTATCAATGCATTTGCTCAATATTTTAGTGCAACCAATCTCTGTTACAATGCATATACCCAGTCTTTCAGTGCATCTGACATATATTTCAGCGCATACACCCTATTTTACAGTGCATATACCCAGTTTGTCAGTGCATTCACACTCTGTTTTAGCGCATCCACATAATTGAAAACCAGAGAGTTATTTTTACCCCCTATCAGACAGTTCACATTAGAATTCAAATTTTTATCAGAACAAAAACATTTTCTCAGTCAAACCAGTGTCTTAAACTTGAAAAAATAGGACCTTACAAGCCAAATTCTTCCAAATTAAACCAATATCTTACACTTTTAAAGTGTCTTATCATCAAACACAACTCTTGATTATTAAGTTAAGTTTCATTATTAACCAGTCATCCTACAATCATGAAATGAAACGGTATAAAAAAAGAGAAAAATATAACTTAGTCTCATCAATAGAATTTATCATTCTATTTGACTTAGTTATTATCTTTGGAACTACCTCACAAAGGATCAAATTTTAGTGAAAAACCTAACACTTGTATGCCCATTTTAACAAGGTTACAAAGACAAAAACTCCTAGAAAAAGAAATTGAATCTCTAAGTATCATGGTTGAAGAAAATCCATTTCATAGATTACATCAATCTGAACCTAAGGATATAACTGATGAGGACATCCAAATTGCACAACAAGATCCTAACTTCCACCAATTCATTGAAAAAGTTTTGGAAAAGGATGGAGAAAAATACCTTTTAATGCTAGCTGAATTAGGTGCAAAACTTCCAAAGGACTTTGGCATTAATCGACTAAAAGAAGCACTTATAAGAACTGAAACTAAACCACAAAACACAAATCAAATGACTGCCCTAACACATCAAATAAAAAACTTGCAACAACTTCAAGATATGCAAAAAGGAACCGCGAGAAGGTACTTGTTACATGACATTTGTCCCTATCCTTTTGATCCAAGTGTGGACATGATACCATTTCCTAGACATTGTGAATTCCCAAAATACGACAAATATAATGGTAAAAATGACCCAATAGATCATGTGAGGGAATTTAGAACCATGAGTTTAGAATTTTCACAAGAGGAAACTCATTTGATGAGTTTTTTTCCAAGAAGTTTAGGAGGTCAATGTATGGAATGGTTCTCTAAACTACAACCAAGAATTAGATCTTTTGAGGAACTAGTCAACAAGTTTATCTCACAATACTCCTATAGTATTCAACATGAGATAACAATAAAGGATATTTACAATACAAAACAAAAGAAAGGTGAAACATTCCTCTCATTTCTATAATGATGGCAAAGGTTGTTTTCTAGGTATCCTCATTCCATACCTGAAGAGGAAAAGATGAAACTATTCATTGACAACCTAGCTGATGAGATGAGCTACAGGCTTGAACTACAATGCCCACCTACATTTGAAAAAGTGATTGAAAATGGGCTCAAGATTGAAGAATCCTTGGTCAAGGGAGGGGTAATAAAAATCTACAATGAAGGATCAAATAATACAAACTCCTTGAATCATTATAATAACACTGATAAACCAAAGTTTTGGAAAAAGAATAGAAATACCAGTTACAATGATGCTGCAAATGAAACAAAAAATGTGAAACCAGTATTTAATTTGACGACAACTACTGAAAGACCAATCAAAACAATGACCAAAACATCAATCAAAGTGTCAATCAAAACAACAATCTGACAATGGTGAATCTAAACCACAATCATATCAAAAACCATCAAATCAAAGAAGATTCACACTGTTGGGACATACACTAGAATCAACAATGAGAAAACTTCTTACACATAGACTTATCACATTACCTAAAGCGAGAAATTGGGAACCAAGAGTGAATCCATCTTGGTGGAATGATACAAACTACTGTGACTTTCATAAAAATAAAGGACAAAAAACAAGCGATTGTATGCAGTTGAAACATCTAGTACAAGATTTGATTGACAACAAGACAATATTCATAGAAGGACATCAAACGAACAATGATCATAGTGCATTTAAAAATCCTTTACCAAATTATGAAAAGGGAGAATCTTCTTCTGCAAACAATAAAGGTAAAAATGTAAACTACATTTATCACAATACTATTCATTGTATTTCTGCGGTTGAGAATAAGGGTGTCATTGATTTTAAATTGATAATGTGGGAATCAATGACAACATACCAATAAATCCATCATCAAACATGGTCACATCCAACAATTAGATTAATGTCATAAAAATAAGGGAAAAATAAGATTACCAACCAGTCAACGTGAGAACAAGGGGGCAATCTAATGTAATATTGAAAGTTGTTACATCTAAAACCATTGTTGCCCCTTCAAATCAGTACAACATATTCGATCAACTATAGAAAATACTAGCTCAAATATCAATATTAGAAATCCTTAAAATCTCACCATCTCATAAGGAGGTTTTGGAACAAGCTCTTGTGGCCACCACAATACCTAATAATTTGGAAGTTTTCCAATTCCAAGCTATGGTGGGACACTTAACCACACCTCATTGCTTATCATTTTCCGAACAAGATGACATATCACTTACTCATCTGCACAATGAGGCCCTTCACATTGAAGTCTTAATCCACAAATATCGTGTTAAACATATCCTAATAGATGGTGGAGCTGGTTTAAACATTTGCACTTTAAAACTAATTCGTGCACTAGGATATTCTGATAATGCTATTGATGCCAGAAGGAAAATCACAATAAAAGCCTATGATGAAGAAGAGAGATCCTCCAAGGGATTGATCGTGTTTCCTATTCAAGTAGGACCAATTGTGAAGAATATAGTTTTCCAAGTGTTAGACAAAGAGCTGAAATATAATATACTCTTGGGATGTCCTTGGATTCACAAAATGCAAGCAGTTCCTTCAACTTATCATCAATGCTTAAAGTTTCCTATCAATGGACAAGAAGTCACTATTTCAGCTGACTACAAAAATCCCCAATATTGTAACACGCTTAAAATAGGTCAAGACACTTTTTTGCCCCATAATAGGGAAGCAAACACTTCTAGTTCATCAAATAGTGAAAGGAAACTAAACGTTGTATCTAAATGGGTTGAGAAAAAGGACCAATCAAAAGATACAAGTGTTGCTGACTCCACTCCATCAAACAATGAAGGTCAATTGGATTCTCTGTCACAAAAATTCAAGGAAAAGATCTAGTTAAAAGACAAAGGCATGGGAGGGTATTCCATAGAGCAATCTTTATGTCTTTCATAGTTGTTGCCATCTCCAAGATCATATGGGAAGCCATCAAGATTAACACAACAATCATCACAATCGAACATCGTTTTGGATGATATATTTGTAAAGGAAGATACTTTAGAAGATGAATCTGAAGATAAGGCCATCCTCAATTGGCTCTACAAAGATGAGGAAGCATCTACATTGAAAACTATCAGCATAAAGATAGATCAATATGGAAAGGGAAAAAAAATATTAGAGAAAATGGGGTATGAAGGACAAGGACCTATTGGCAAAAGAAAAGAAGGCATTGTAGAACCCATCCAACCTTTCAAACTTCATTCAAGAGAAAAAATAGGACTAGGTTATACAGAGGAAACAAAAGAAGAAATCACTTAGAGTTGTTAAAAGAGTCCTTCAAATGTGAGATAATTCTGAAACAGATTCCAATGAGTACGAGTGAGATTCTTTATCTAAAGCATCATACAAGGAAATAGAAATTGATGTCATAAAAGAGTACGCACCCACACATGAGGAGGGACAAAGCTCAAGGACTAGACCCCTTGTATTTGAATCACAAAACATTGATGACTCAAGTGAGGATGGACAAATATCGAGTGAGATAGATGACTTGGAGGAGAGTAATATCATAGACGTTGAAATTTCTATTGACAACCTTGAAAACATGGCTATCAGAACCCTCACTGCCATTGACCTTAGCCAATCTGATGACCTTTTACACTTAATACATCCTGAACTTATCGACTGGGAACCAACTAAACCTATCAATGTACCTATCTTTGTGAATGATGATGCTATCGTTAATTTCCTTTGTTATGACAAACTTGACACAATTTCTAATCATAAATCTCACAACGATGCTTTGAGTCAGGAGGGTGTCAAATCTTTCAGTTGCAAAATTGAAAACATGAATAATGGATCTAATGGTGAAAACCATTTAATGACAACATTAGATCTCGAAAAAGTAAAAATAAAGAACACATCTAACAGTGAAAACCTCTCTGAGGCACCAAAGGATGGGAGATTTGACACCCTTCTAGAAAATTATCATGAAAGATCATCAGTATTGGTGGAGCCTACACAGTCTATCAATCTGGGCACAACAAAAAAAGTAAAAAAATCTACATCTGGCAACATCTATGACTAAACAAGAAAAGCTTGAATTCACTAAGTTCTTTGAGGACAAATGCATTAACATTGCTTGGTCTTACTCTGATATGCCAGGTTTAGACCTAGATCTTCTAATGCATCATTTATCTCTACCATCTGGAATAAAACATGTGAAGCAAAAACTAAGAAAAATGCATCTGCATATCGCCTTGTTGGTAAAAGTAGAACTAAAGAAGTTGTTAGATGTAGGATTCATTAGATTTATTGATTATGTTGAGTGTATTTCTAATATTCTACCAGTTTCTAAACTAGATGGTAGTATTAGAATATGTACTGACTTTAGAGATCTCAACAAGGCATGCCCAAAGGACGATTTTCCTTTTCCAAACATTGACATTATTGTAGACTTAACAACAAGACACGCCATGTTATCACTAATGGATGGCTTCTCAGGTTAAAACCAAATCAAAATAGCACCAGAAGATGAGGAGAAAACAACATTCACATATCCATGGGGAACGTTTTGCTGGAACGCCATGCCCTTTGGGTTGAAAAACGCAGGGGCTACATATTAGTGAGCAATGACCACCATTTTCCATGACATGATGCATGCCTTTATGGAGGATTACGTGGATGATATATTAGCAAAGTCATATACCAGAGAAGGGCATCTAGAGATCCTGGACAAAATATTTACCAGATTAGAGAAGTTTAATGTCAGATTAAATCCTAAGAAATGTGTGTTCAGTGTTACATCAGCAAAGCTTCTAGGATACATAGTTTCAAAAAAGGGTATCGAAGTGGATCCCGCCAAGGTCAAGGCCATAATGGAAATGCCACCACCAAAGAATATCAATCAATTACAGTCTCTACAAGGTAGACTACAATCAATTAGGAGGTTTATCTCCCAATTAGCAGACAAAAGTCATCCCTTCAATCATTTGCTACATAAGAATGTCTCTTTCAAATGGGATCAAGGATGTGAAACAAATTTCAATCAAATAAAGCAATATATGATGTCACCACCCATACAAATGCCACCTACAAAAGAGAGACCATTATTACTATATATTACAACTACTGATATTTCTTTGGGCGCTCTATTAGCACAAGAAGATCCTACGGGAAAGGAACATGCTATCTATTATATCAGCAAGAATTTGAATGGTTATGAGATAAATTACACCTTCATTGAGAAAGCTTGTTTGGCGGTGGTATTTGCTACTCATTAGTTGTAGAATTACATGTTAACCCACATAGTGAAACTCATAGCAAAGATTTATCCATTAAAGTTTTTACTCAGGAAGGCTGCCCTAACAGGAAGACTAGCCAAGTGGGACATGATCTTGAGTGAATTTGATATCTAGTATGTGGATTGAAGGCCATCAAGGGTTAGGTGATAGCCAATCAGTTAGCTGAAGCCCCACTACTAGATAATAGTCCAATGAGCATTGAGTTTCCTGATGCATAAATTCTTATGAAAACACAACAATGGATGCTTTATTTTAATGGGTCCTACACACAATGTGGGTCAGGTGCGAGAATTTTGTTTGTTACACCTCAAGGACATACCATCCCAAAGTCCTACTGACTCATGTTTCCATGTACAAATAATGTAGCTTAAACATTGTTGGAATTAAAATGACACAGAGAGGGGGGGTGAATCAGTGTCTTAACTATTTGACTAATTTTTAAAATATTTAAACACACAGCTCAGATTTGATCTCAATTTCATTCTGATTAAAGCATTCATGAGTTGAATGTAATCATTCATAAACAGAATTGAGAAAAATAATGACTCAACTGTGAACAGAAACAACAACAACAAATTAAACCAGAGAGAACACAGAAGAACAAAGAGGCACAATATTTTGCCGAGTGGAAAACCCTCCTGGGGTATAAAAACCACTCCCTAAATCCTTCCAGGCTTAATCTTTTAATCAACTGTTCACAATGCCTTATAGGTTGTTTTGAGCACCCACTCAAGGAGCACCAACCCCTCGTTTAGAGATATCTATCTCAAGGAGTACCAACTCCTCAGTTTACTTTTTGAACAATAGTGATGATTCAGAGGATTACTCTATTTTAGTTAAGCACATATCTCTCTGTTTTCTCGTTACAGAATACCTTAAAGATTCAATAATTGAATCCCTAAAATACTACGTAGAAAAGAAATTTACAATCTCTGCATTTTTATTTAGATTTTTACTGCAGAGTTTCATCATACATTTTCATATAGTCAAAGAATGATATTCTTTTTGAGTTACAACAACAGCCGAATAGAAAATAAGTTTTCTGCTCTTTAAATAAATGCCAGAAAAGTAACAGTCATCAGAAGTAACGGCAGAACAACAACCAAAACAAAAGCCGTTTCACCCAGCTTCTGAAGCATGTGAGATTATTTCTCAGACAAATTTGTAACTCCCATGGCTCCATCAACCACTGTCGAGCATCCAGCCAGAGAGGCACATCAAACAAACCTTCCATAGACCTCTGTAGAAACCGTTACAGTCAGCAGCAACAAAACGTAAACATTCATGATGGTGGCCAGGCTAGGGTTCGATACCAGTTAAGAGAATAACTCAAAATGTTTCCCTAAGTGACTTTCTTTTCAATGAAGACACATTATGCCATAGGCAACTCTAACGTTGTCAGACAACCTTATGGTTGTGCTTTCGCCAAAGTTCACCAAGTCGGAGAGAAGTCATACCGAAAACAACATGCTACACCGAGAGCCAAGAGTTATTTTCTTTCCAATCGCTGAGACTCGGTGAAGTCGGGAAGACCTCTCGTAGAGCATTCAGTGTCTTACCGAAAGACCACATGATTAATCCCGTAGCCGTGACAAATCAATTTCGGGGAGACCTCATATAGACTTCATAATGTTTCGCCGAGAGTCACTTTGATACACATTGTCGCCGTGACAATTCAAAACCTATGCGAAGGCCTTTGCCATTTCCAAGTGGTGAAAATACAAATTCGGGGAGACGTTATATAGACTGCCCCTTGTTTTACCGAAACATCCTGAGCTCACCCTAGATCGCTAAGAGAATTCACTTCTCATATCGACAGAGACCATTTGTATTCCATCAGCAAGACATACAATGTCGGGGAGACCTCTTGGAGAAAAGCTTTGACATACCGAAAGAACTTTATACACTGAGTCGCTAGACCTCCCTTCAAATATCACTAGCTCTTACCGAAAAGTATCCATCCACCAAGGTCGGTGTAACATTACACATTCGATATAACATTTCGCCAAAGCAGTAACCTTATGCCGATAAGACATTCTATGCACGATCGGTGAGACATAAAATCTTTAGAGGGACAATATACCGAATGCATTATGTTTGGCCGAAGTAAACTCCATAAGCATAAGTCGGTGAGACAATATGATTTCGCTATGACCTCAGCCCGATAGCCAAACTCATGCCGTTATACTTAATCTGAAGCAGGTCGGTGTGACTTAAAGAAATCGATAAGACCTTATCCCGACGGTATAGCAAATGCCGATATAATCTTTCTATTGTCGCCATAACACAAAGAGGAGTCTTGCCGACTGCAGCTTGAAAGTTAGATTCAGTTGCCATGACATTTGAAATGTCTTGCCGATAGGCAATTCAGACATTTCAAAGTGGATCAGGGAGACCCTGCTATACTCATGCCGATATGTATAAGCCTGAAATGCAAAGAGAACCATCCTGACAAAGAAACCATCTTTCAAACTCTGTCAATTAAAGAAATACATTCATAGCATGAACCAGAATTCTTATCATCATCATGAAATTGAAACATAACAAATAACATTCAGTAATAGCCAAGAGACATCAAAGAAGTGCCATTGTAAATCATAAGGATCAGAGATTTTGTCATCAAGGACAAACCATAAACACAACAAAGATCCAACAAATACGAGGCATTAATCATTGGCATCAAAGTGGTAGTTGAATGGAAGATCATAAAGCTACAAGTATATGGAGAATCACAACTAGTAATTTATCAGGTAAATGATGAATATAAAACCAAAGATGAGAAGTTGATGCCATATAAGAAAATGGTGGATGATTTCAAAAAGTACTTTGTGGATTTCAAATTTGAACAGATTCCAAGGGTAGAAAACAAAGTTGTTGATGCTATGGCAACAATTGCTTCTCTCTTACAGATACTGGAAAAGCGAGGTCGTTAAGAGTTTATGGTGGAACAAGTGTCTAATCCTGCTTATGATAATCCTGAATCTCAAACCATATGCCATTTAGTTGACGTTGAATCCTCAATTTATGGAAAGACCCACGCTTATCTAAAAGACAATATCCTTCCTCCCGATCTTTCCAAAAAACAAAAATGCAACTTCATTCACCAAACCACATGACATACCTTAATTGTCGACATACTTTACTGTCAAGGTTTGGATGGTACTCTTATTTAGTGTCTAGAACATAATGAGTTTGAGACAACCTTACATGAGGTTCATGAAGGTATTTTTGGAACTCATTCAAGTAGACTAACCCTAGCGAAGAAACTCCTCCGTTTGGGGTATTACTGGCCGAATATGGAGGAGTCTTTTTAGTTTGTTAAGAAGTTCCAAAAATGTCAAATCCATGCACTAGCACAAGAATTGCAACCATTCACTTCAACATGGCCTTTTTGTCAATGGGGACTGGACCTGGTAGGAAATATTATTTTGTCTTCATCCAATGGACACAAATTTATAATCACAGCTACGAAGTACTTTACAAATTGGATAGAAGTTGTTCCCTTGACAATAATCACTAGAAAACATATTTCTTCTTTCATACTAAATTACCTCATTTGTCGGTATGGCATTCCTTAGTCCATTGTCATAGAAAATGGTAGACCTTTTAAGAATCAAGATGTTTAGGGACTGTGTGAGAGGTTTCATATCCAACATTATTTTTCAACCCCATACTATCTTCAAGGAAATGGCCAAGCAGAAGCCTCAAACAAAACTATTCTAAAAATCCTAAAGGAAACAGTCAATGATGTTGGACGTGATTGACACAATCAACTAAACCCTACTATGTGGGCATATCGAACCAACATTAGAACACCTACAAATATGCCTTGGTATATGGATCAGAGGCCATCTTACCTATTGAGGTGGAGATACCATCACTCAGTGTGTCACTAAAGGGAATTATTTCAAATGACAATTATAGAGTGTCTAGACTTCAAGAGCTGTAACTGTTGGATGAACATCATCAACAAGTTGTGGACCATTTGAAGGCATATCAACAAAGGATGTCCAGAAGCTACAATCACAGAGTAAAACCTAGAGCATTTTAGGTTGGTGACTTGGTTTTAATTATACCTAGATGCTTGTGCTCACTTGCAATATCAAAAATCATGAAAGTAGTACTCAGGTCATCATGGTCTAACTCTTACCATCGATGCTTGTACTCACTTTCAACATTTTAAAGGCTCAATGATGATAAAAGCATGATAAATGGACTATTAAAATGAAAATATTTGAATATGTATTTTTGCATGGTTAAATTAGATTGCATTCATATTAGTTTTGCATCTGCATTATAGATTTTCCAAGGCTAGTGAATCAATAACATGATAGAGCAATCATAAAATCTTTGACTGAATAAGTGTACATCATCAAGTTTATGTACATTAATCAATCCTATACTGAGGCATATCTATCAAAGCTGATAATCCACATTGACTAATGATATCTATATCAGCCTGCACCAGATGCAGAATCATGTCCCACATCTCTGGGAAGAACTCTAAAATCCTCCTATGATCATAACATATTGCAAATCAGCAATATTATCAGTTAATCAGCCTATCAATCTAATCGGCTCTGGTGAGACTTTGATCAAATCTTGTGAGAGACTATCATTGAACCTCACCTATCATGAGGTCAAACATCAATCCATTATTGATCCTCGCCTATCATGAGGTCAATCAATCAATCTATCAATGAACTTTGCCTATCATGAGGTCAATCATCAATCTATCATTGATCCTCGCCTATCATGAGGTCAAACATCAATATATTATTGATCATCTCCTATAATGAGGTAAATCATCAATCTATCATTGATCCTCGCCTATCATGAGGTCAAAAATCAATCTATTATTGATCCTCGCCTATCATTAGGTCAATCAATCAATCTATCATTGATCCTCACCTATCATGAGGTCAAACATCATTCTATTATTGATCCTCACCTATCATGAGGTCAATCAATCAATCTATCAATATCATCATGAGGAATCCTCAATTCCATTGATCATGAGGTCAATCAATCAATCAATCATTGAATCTCACCTATCATGAGATAAATAATCTTCTAATCTATCAAGATCATCAATCAATATCAAATCAAAGGTTGACATGATTGAAAATCATCAAACACAAGGAGGCAAAGCAGGGCAACATTTAATCAACTGGCGGAATCAGTATTCTTTATCGGGAGATAAATCGTCGAATCCTCATAAAATCATAAAAAATTGAAAAAATAAAAAATTCCTAAAAATCAAAGGTCATTCATCGATTTATCTCCCGAGGGGGCATATATTCATCATCACTTCAAACTTACTGTCTAGGGCATACTAATTTTTTTTTGTCAGTACTGACAACAACAACAAAATTTTCTTTGAAGCAATGTGTAAACACATCACTTCAAAGAGGGGCAAAAAGTATACAACTAAAAATGGTCTAGATAAATCTGATTAATTAAATACATTTATTTGATTAATTAACCTTTAATTCATCTACTATTAAATAAACAAAATTATTTATTTATATAGTTCATTTCTTTAATTCTTCTATTCTATTTACATTCTTCTAATTATTCTCTTTTAATTAAATAATCAACTTCAATAGTTTGTATTATTTAATTATTTATTCCCTCTTAATTAAATAAACTAAATCATATAGTCTTATTTAATTATCATTATCCCTCTTCTATTAAATAAACAATTTCAAATATTTGTTTTATTTAATAATTGTTATTTCTTCCAAATATTCCAATTTCCTCTAAATTGAATATTTCCAATTTCCTCCTAAATTGAATAAATCCAAATATTCAATTAAAAGCCTATTTCTACAACTATTTCCTCTTTTCACTCATCATATCCACCAACAAAATTAGATATTTTATATCTAATTAATTCAACTCAGCCTTCACGGACAAATTTGGAGACAAATTATAGGAAAACTTCATCTTCTTCCTTTGATTCTTCCTATCCTCTGGTTGAATGTTTTTGTGGGGAGGAACAATCTCCATAATCTTCTCAGGCTTCTTCATCTTTCACCATTGAATCTTTCAAATAAAATCGAGACCTTTCCTTTGCTGCCACATCACAAATATCTTATCGAGAATCTATAAATACAACCTCTTTCTACAGGAAATAGATCTCAACTTTGTGCAATCCTACTCTGCAGAAATAACATTAGAGCAATTAAGCATTTTAGCATTGAGAAAATAGCAAATAGTAATCATTCAATCATATAGCAATCATAATCATGGCTTTTCATTTAGTTGCATCTTAGTTTATAGTAGTTTGTTTTATCATTTTCATGTCATTTTAGGCTACAGTATCATCACCATATCATTTAGCAATCATACATAGGATTAGATTTCCTGCATTTTAACAATATCTCATTCTCTAGATTGTCGGTGCTTGTGGATTCATTTTATGTCTCAGGTATTCTTGGTTTGTGGTTAAAACATTTTATAATGACATTTGTACAATATGTTACTATGTTTTGATTATAAGGAAAAAATAGGTTTTAAAGGGACCCAAAACCCTTTACAACAAAATGTTGTGCCAACAAGTAATCAATAGCCTAACAGTAGCAACCCATTAGCCAAAAAACCAGCCACCATAGGTGCCAAACTTAAAAAAGGAAAACATCAACTAGTAGCACCCACCTGCAAAAAAACAACAAAACAACCAACAAGAGACTAAAACCCAACATAAATAGAAAGAAACAAGAAACTAGTTAAGGCCACTCAGAGTTTTGGCCACCTCAATCTGTTGGTTCTTATGTTTTTCAACCATATCCAATAGTTCCTTTTTCTCAACATCAAAAGCTTTCTTCCATTTAGTTGAACCTCTGCCAACAGGTACCTTATCCTAATCCTTCGTCACTTTTTTACCCTTTCCCTTAGCCAATTTCTCTTTCTCCATGATCTCTGAGAAGAGAACTTGATCTTCTTTGAGCTAGCCAATTTTCTTAAAGAGAATTTCCAAAGCTTCTGCACTATTCTTGACCGAGGTATGGCTTACCTATAACAATTTTTTAATATCACCATTTATACCAGCAACCTTGGCTTTAAGGGCCTACAATCTTTCCTCGCACAATGACTTAAAGCCATTAAACGAACCTTCCAGTTCCACCATTCTATAAATGAGGATTTCAGACATAGAGGCCTTTTGAACATTCTACATATTCGCCTTTTAGCCTCTTATCTTGATATTTATTTAATTGAATTATTGCAAAGCCCATTTGGCCAATTTGAAGGTACCCATAGCCCTAGCCCTTGCCATATCCAACAAACCAAACATAGAAGTGTCATCTTCGTCCAGGTACAAAAAATCCTTTGAAAGAGGATCAATCCTCAAGGGCAGATTAACATTTTTATTTTTCTCATCCTCCACATTCAGATCCCCAACCTCCTTGTCTAGAGACACCTTAGGCATGTCATGAACTGGAGAATCCTCAACAGTCATTGTTTTGTCAATAGGAATCTTACCTTGCTTAGCCTCTTTGGAGTCCTTGGCCGTAACTTCAAAATCCTTTTTCTTCAAACTAGCCAACCTGTTCGACAGTCTTCTCGGTTTTTCAACCGAACCAACATTACCCTGGGTCCCAACCTCAAGAGCCCCACCAACAACACCTTTATCAACAACCACTTCCATAGCCTTAGGAGAGGACCCATTTGACCCTACCTCTGTATCATCACTGCCAGAAAAGGCCAACCTCTTAGGAGCCCTGTTCCTCTTAGAACCCTCCACCTTCCTTTTCTTCGAAGCTGAAGCCACACCCACAGGGGAGACATCATCCTCATCCTCACTCCATTCCTCCTCCTCATCCCAAGAGGAATCTGAATTTGACGACCCAAATAAAACATTTAAAATCTCTTCTTTTCCCTTGATGATCAGAGCTGGGGTAAGAGATTGGACATGCTCCATTATAAGAAAAATAATCCCTTCATGGAGGATAAGGGCCCTCCTATTCTTCAGCTGAGCATACACCAAGGATTCCAACAAAGATAAAAGAAAAAAGGGAAAGGATATAAACAAGACATTCTTGAAATGATTAAGAAGAGTGAAATGGTGACCAAGAAGAGCCTTAAATCTTCCTTCCAGCATCACGTACCAAATCATCACCTCCACAATCCTAGCCCAGATATTCTTGAGAGAGGTTCTATCATAACCCTAGCTCTCCAACTTGACCAAATTCTTCCGCTCATCATCCTTAAAAAATTGGGTCATCGCCTCCTCATTGCTCTTTTTGACTTTGAAAAACTTCCTTTGCACAGTTGGCATCCCCGTAACGATGGTAATAAGGTCTTCATTCACTTCCACCTCTAGCCCTTTCATCACAAGCTTGCGATTATGCTAGAAAGAGACAAACTTGGCCGAGGCATTAGGGTCATGCTTGCACAATCTCTCAAAAAATGGAGTGAAATTGCCATGACAAAGGATGTTCCCAAGCTTCTTTTTTCTCTAAATATCACCACAGGAGTCTGGCTCAACTCGACATCTATCTCCGCCCATGGTAGCCCAAATAGAACACACAAAACCCTGGCAAAAGATACCCAGAAGAAAGTGAAATAACCATAAGACACCCACAAAGCATGCCAGATGGGGAGAAGTACAAGGCCATAAAAGCCGCATCACCTTATCCGACACCATCAATTCTTAATACGTTTCTAGCATTCTCGGGAATGATCGATCCCTCCTCCCACGAGCAGAATTCACTAAGGCTGACAGTCAGATTGGAAAAACAATCAACAAGAGAGTTTCCTTCCCAATAAAAGTGAGAGACGCGGGTCTCATCACAAGATTGTAACACAATTACCATATCCTTTATTAACTGATCCACGTTCCAACTCAGGGGATTCATACCACGCAAATAATTTATGATATTCATAGAATTGCCTTCCAACCAGACTTTGGAGAAACCCTTACTAATTGCATATCTAACACTCATGAACATAGCCTCCGACTCTATGCGATGATTAGTTTGTGTACCTAATGGGAGTGCCACTGGTCCAAGAAGTCTGCCAAAGTTATCTCTTAACACCTCCCCACATCCTACAGGCCTGGGATTCCCCTTCGCTGCCTGATCAAAGTTAATTTTAATCCACCTAGCTGGAGGAGGCTACCATCTTGTGTTCCTCCTCACAACAGTGCTAGCCTTGGGAGTCATGATAGGAAATGAAGAGATTTTCCAATTCAGAGTCACCATAAGATCATATCCAACAAGGCACATAGTCGGATCACACTGAGCAAAGTCAGATCTAATGAGAGAAAAATTCTCCAAGATAGCCCGACAAACCTTGATGAAAAGACTATCAACCTTCAGCTTAGAATCTTGAAAGATCTTGTTATTTCTTTCTTTCCAAAGTCCCTAGGAAATATAAGGGGCCATAAGATCCTAGAGCCCATACAACATAGGAGAGTAGGAAGGGCACTTCCACTGACCATAAAACTTAGCCAGAGAGTCTGGAAAGACCCACCTCAAATCCCAGAGTCTAAGGAATTTACTCCACATGGTGAATGAGTACTCACATCCAATGAGGATATGAAAATAATTTTCCCATTAACTTCACAAAGAATGCACCTATTGGGAATCACAAACCCCCTCTTATAGAGGTTTTCAATCATAAGTACTTTACCTTGCATAATCAACCAATAGAAGAAATTTTCCTTAGGAATCAATTGCTTATTCCATAGCCACCCCCAAAATGGAAAAGAATCAGGAGTAACCAAAGAACTCAAAAAAGTAGAGGCCACAAAAAAATTACCACTTGCACACGGGGCCCAAACCACTCTATCCGGTCTAGGAAACACTGGAATCCAAACCTTACATAAGAAATCATTAAGAATCTTCAAAGGCAGATCCCAACCATCAAAATTCTTCCACTCCCCATCCTCAAAGTAATCTGCTAACTTGTCACCAAAAAGATGTTTACACAGGGGAGCAATAGGAGGGGCCCAAGGGAGAGAAATTAAAGGGTAGACCCCACACCAAATGTATTCCCAAAAAAGAATATTATTCCCATCACCCAACAACCACTTCACACCTTTAGCAATCACATCTCTGTAGAGCAAAATATTCCTCTAGAAGCATGACCCAGACAAAATCTCTTCCGAAGAAATTATATCTCAAGGCCTATCAAGACCAAACAAGTACTTACTATGTTAGATGTTGATTGGTCTTTGATTATTTTGATGATGATTATGACATGGTTATAAATATGTTAGAAATAGAATGTGTTACCTTATTTTGGAATGGCTTATGATTATTAAGATTACAAGATATTATTTGAGATATTATATGACACTTTTAAATGCTATTTAGGTGTGAAGGGAAGGATGTCGTATTTCTCACTTGTGAGAACCCTACGATGTTTTGATTTCCTTTCACTAGGTATGTGATGATTATATGTATATGAAAAGATGTTTGTGTACTGCAGGTTGCAGGTACTAGGTATCGAATCCACCTGAATTGTCAGGTCTGAGTGTGCCTTAAACCCAATGGAATAGTTGATCAGAGATGGCACTTGGTCCCCTACCCTAGCCATCATCCTCGAAGAGGATAAGTATCTAGTTAGATACCTTGTCAGTGTGTTAGTGTTGTCTATGGTCAGCCGATCTTGCTTTTCGACCCTGGTTAGTGGTCTAGTATTGTTTGGCATTTGGTTGTTTAATTTAAAATTATTTTCCAATGTTGTTTTTGGTTAATAGATGCATTAAAATAATTTATTTAATAAAAAGGTGCTATGATAAATACATATAAATATGTCTATTAATAATTATAGTTTATAGTAAATTAAATGTGTGATGAAATATTAAAATAAAATAAAATTTTAAATGGAATGTTATAAATAATAAATAGTAAAAATACTGTAAAAAGATAGAAACATTTTGCATGCAACACATGCACAACTTTGAACTAATTGTCAAAAGGAAATTGAATGTTTTTTTGGGATTAAATTGTGAGATTTTATTGAATTTTTGTTTTTCGAAAACGGATAGTCTTCTTCTTGTAAATAATTTTTCCTTTTGGAGAGATTTTGATTATGATTGATTTATTATTGATTATTAGGTATTTTTTTTTGGGGAGAAGGGAAGTAATTGGTCTGTAAGAAAATTTCCTATGCTATAAATTTTGTGGGGAAATGGGGATTCTGGGAGAAAATTAATTCAGAGTTTTGGGAAGAAAATTTATGTAAAATAATTGTATTCCATCATTGATTTTTGGAAGGGAGGAACGTAGAAGGATAAGTGAAGGAAGGAATCATATCAAATCAATTTGGGGAAAATGAATTTTACAGATGAGTCCTTGTTCTCTTTATGATAGTGATATTGTTTTGAGTGTTTAACGATTTAATCATTTGTTTATGATCATAGTGCAATATATTTTATGCATATTCTGTAATCGTCCATTCCTGAGAAAACATTTAACTACTTTTGTTGATTGCTTTCGTGAATGTGTCAATAAATCCAATTTGTGTATTTCCTGTAACTGTTGCATTTGATGAGATAAAATCCATCTTTACCTGCTAAATGCATTTGCTTGAAAGTTTCTTGAGCTTCTTATCAAATCTATCTTGTGCATACTCTGCAATATAACTTCTCTTTATGGCATCAAATTGCTTCTCCCAACCGAATTCTCTACTTTTTAGGTTTCTTAAGCCTTCAATATTTGTTCTAGGCGCACTGGTTATCATCCTCTTTGAGGCACAACTTGTTGCCTGTGTACTTGCGGCCTTAGCATCGCTCTTGTGTTTAGTTGCCATTACATTTGTTTCCATTTATAGCGACCTCTCCCTTGCATTTATATTCTTTACTGAACACTTCAATTCCATTTCGATGGTATATTATGGTATTTGATACTAATAATGCAGTTTATATTTGTTTTGTTATGCTTGGTATTGGGTGAATACCCATTATGTAAGAAAATTAATGCATATATATATATATATTATGTTGGTTTTGCCTAGTTGCTTCCTACATGCCAAATGCCCCTCACTTTTTCCTATGGATCTACCAATGCTTAGGGGTATGTTTCTTTCCCCTTGAGAATGATTTATGGAATTTTGCAAATGGGTCATTTTTGGGACTAGACTATGCTACACAATTTGTGTGCATGTCAACCAAGTGCGCATTATTAATGTGCAATTCTATTTTTAGATTGTTTCATTTAGCATCACCCATATTCTCTGTAGGAACATTGTCCCTATTTCCAACTGATGGCATATTGAACCCATCCCAGCCAAAGTATGGAAACCCAAAAATACCGTGTCGTTGGCCTCCCTTGATTGGCGTCTTGTAGAGGTGGCCAGTTACATCACCACCTTTGCTATAATCATGTAATATTATATTATGAATGAAATTCCATGGGAGGTGATTGGATCTCTCCCTCTCTCTGTAGTCTAGTCACCTAGCACACACATTAGGGATTTTGACTTTATTTTTATTTGCCTATGTATTAATTTGGATGCACTTTTTGTGTGGTGTTCATTGAATACTTTATACTTGGTATTCGTTGGATGTGTTTTATGTGTGGAATTTGATGAAAATGCCTTATGGATGTTATTCGATATTATTAGTTTCATATGTCATATGTTGTATCTTTGGCATTGTTGTTCTTATGGTGATCTTATATTATAAACTGTGATTATATGCTTGGCATATGATTTACAGTTGCTTCATAATGTCTAGTATGCGATGAATACTATCATGTTTGATATTCGATTAATATGCATTGAATTTGGTATTCGATAGATAAACAATATGTTTTGAATTTGCTGAATTTTCTGAATTTGCTTAATGTTTTGTATTCGATAAGATTGGCATTCGATTACTATATGTGTACGTTTATATCAAAATTGGTATTTGCTTATATATATATATGTATATTTATATATGTATATGTATGTATATATATGGGTGTGAATATATGTAAGCATAAGTATGTATTATGGTTTTAGTAGAAGAATATTTCCACCTTTGTAATTAATTGATTATATAAATAAATTTGGAAGTAAATAGGGAAGTTGATTTACTTATAATAAGATTTTATTAAAGGGATTAGCTTTAGTTTAAATAAGCAAAATAGATTACTTTGTTTGTTATTTAATGAATGCTGATTACATCCTTAATCAATTGTAAAATCATTATGTAATTGGATATTTAGAATAAATGTTATTATAATTACTTATGAATTAATATGTAAAGGACCCAATTAAGTAAATTATGTGGTTAAGTTAAAGAGTAATGTGAAATATGAAAATAATGTCTCTTTCGTATCATTTGATTGATTGTTTGTATCGAGTAATGTATTTGATTAGTGAAATCAAGGTGATTTTGGGTTTTTGATTAAAATGGGAGTCATTTGTGCGAAGTTGTTATGGTAGTCTTCCAGAGGTTTAGGAGGGAGTGTTTTGTATGTATTGGTTTTATGTTTGTTTCACTTGGAAGTGGTTGGTACTATTTTGAGTTGTGTGCAAGAGGGTCTATGCCTTGCACTGAGTATACATTCTTGTGATTGTGATATGTGGGCAAGATGGTACATGCCTTGCTCTGTGTATGGGATTCATGTGGTTAGGTTAAGTGTGCAAGATGGTAAATGCCTTTCTTGTTTGTAGGGTTTACTAGTTGCCAGTATGGGGAGTGGCTCTCAATGGGGGCCAACATCTAGTGAGAGACTGTTAGGACAACTCATTGGAGAGTTTCTTAATCTAGTGATAACCTAAAAATGAATTAGGGGGATGGGTAGATTTCACATTAAACAAGATAATGGATGCCTCACCCATGCCTGTAGTGCTTGTTTAGGCTAAGGATGGGTTGAGAAGGCTTGGTTGGCAAGATCAACTTCCTTGTCCTCATGAAAGAAATGTTGGTTCTGCATGTGTTTCCCTATGGGGCTGACGTCTAGTGAGAGATTGTCAAGACAACCATACATGGGGGCTGACATCTAGTAAGATAGTGTCAGGACAACCATGCTAGGACCATGCGATGACACTCTTCCCTATTGCAGTCTAGCATTCCCTATTTATGTTATTCCCTATTGTTGTGTGTGTGCCTATGAAAGCAATATATGTGTTTATGTGATGTTAATGTTGTTGCAGTGTTGTGTTAGAGCCAATTTTTAGCCCTTGTTTATGTTAGCCTTCTGTCTTCTTGACTATTTGTTTGTAATGGGACCTTGTGTTACCTCCTAGCATGGGGGTGGACCTTAGGGTTCCACATGGTCGAGAGGTTGGTGTTTTCTTACTGCATGTTCGTGTGCATAGAGGTTATACCTTGTGAAGTGGATTCCAATTCATATTCCAGTTTGGGAAGACAATATTTTATGTATATGTATCGGATTGTATCTCATTTGTACCATTTATTGTAATAAGATGTATTCTTCCCAATTGTAAATAATGTAATGGTGTAACAAACTTTGATGTACTCTCATGTAATGAAATTTGTATATATATTTGTTAGTTATTTATAAATGATCTTTAATGATGTTTAGCTAATGACATGTTATGGAAATTCATATTGTAGAATCATTTAATGTGGTAATTTAAAATGAACTCTTGATTATTAGATAAATCATGATTAATGAAATAATTCTAGTTCTTGTTGAGTAGATGTGTTAGTAGCTTATTCATGGAACCTTAGAGGACCTAGGATTAGATTATATGTTATGTTGTACATTCCATTGTTATATATATTTTTTAAAAAATGTTCCATTATTGTAGGATGGTTGTGTTGTCCTCTTGGGTTCCTTGGTGGGGCATTACACTCATTGCATAAGATGTTCACACTTGTCATGATCTAACCCCTTTATCATTTAGGGTTGTTCTTATAAAGTACTCACCCTTCATTGAATTATCAATCTCATTGATCTCCTTGATAATTCTTGAGGTTCATTCTATATTTTTTTCTTGTTGAGGAATAATAAATCTCTATTTTGCAAATCTCTTACATGGAAGGTGTTATGTTCATTGTTTGATCCCACATTTCATGTCATTCATAAATCTAGCATGGTATCAGAGTGTGGATTTAGTGAACTCCTTCTCGATTTATGAGGTTATTCTTCAACTAGAGTTATGGGCTTTAGATATGGAATCTCCAATATTTTTTTCATAGTTTTTGGAGTTGGGTGATTTTTTGGTGCATTTTGGCAAAAAATGGACCTCATTGCTGCGTTCAGGAGGCCGATTTGACAAACTTTGACTATAAATTTATGTATCTTGCTTGTAAGGAGCCTTTGAGGCAATTTTTTTTGCATAAGGGCCTATACGCACTATGCACGACTTTAAAAAAGGAGGTCCATTTTTTTTAAAAAATCTTTATTTATAATTTAAAAATATATATAAAAAAGGGAATTTTTTGAAAAAGCTATCATTTTTTTGTGTTATTAAAAAAAGGCCACATTAATTGGGGGTACTCGTAGGGTGTAAGGAAAGCTAAGGTGTGGAAACAACTCTCCTAAAGTCAAAACCTCACGGAAGAATGCATGGGTGCTTTTAAATTTTCAATTATAGTCCAATTAAGATACACTTGAAAGAAATGAACATACATAGATGAACACCAGATTTACGTGGGAAAACCCTTATGGGAGAAAAACTCACCACACCAAGAAAAGCCTCTTTGTATTACAATAATGAAATTACATATAGAGTATAGGCTTCACTCTCTGATGTCAATTTACAACAGCATACACAATGATCAACCTTGTACAGAACATTCAAGTTACAATACTCTCATAATTGAATTCACATTGATCACTCATTGTATTGTTCATCCAACTGATCATCCAACCATTCATCATCATCGACCTCAGAGTATATCCATGTCATCCCTGATCTATTGAACTTCCTCATAGAACGGCCACAACAGTCTAACTTCCAACGGTTCCCATTCTGCTCCCTAATTGGTCGAAGACACACCACGTATGATAGTCTTTCAATTGGTCAAAACGTTCAACCTATGTTTGCATGTCGGTGAGACACTAACCGTGTCTTCCCAATGCCACAAGACCCAACTGTCAATATCGGCCAGACTCATCACCTTTGGCAATAGGTTACACTGAGTTCACAAACAGTCGCTTAGACTTCCCCTTGTCACCAAGACATCATATCGATATCATCACATGTAGTGCTATTCGCCAAGACAATCACTATTTGGTGAGAGGTCATACCGATGTTCAAAGGTCACTTAGACATTAGCATTCCCATCGGTGAGACTATCACTATTCGGCAAGAGATCATACCAAAACAACCATGTTATTCTAAAATGTCCTACTGTTGGTGAGACTTACTATTGTCGATGAGACATCACACCAAAGCACAAAACAGTCGGTGAGTCTACCGCTTTCACCAAGAGGTCACACCGACATTCATACCCACCGGTGAGAGAACCAACCATCAGCAAGAGTTCTTATCAAGGCTTCCATGTTACCCCAAGACCACCTTTCACCAGAAGTCATACTGACAACAGCCAAAGCATCGGCGAGACAAAAACCTTGCACCAAGAGTTCTTACCGAACCCTTATGTTACCCTGATGACTCCAAGTGAATAACTATCGACGAGACATCTCACATCGCTAAGACTTCATACCGAAAGCAAACCTTTCATCCAAGAGTCTCCCCGATAATTGCAGTCACCATGAGTCTCCCCGACATCCGCTAGGAACCAAATTGTCGGCTAGACCAACCCACTCGGCAGAGGGTTACATCGAACACCACAAGTCACAACGATAGCTCCATTTGATAAAACATCATCAAGGTCTCAGTGACCTAAACATTTCACAAGGTTGTACAACTGTTAGTCAACCAGACAATAAGGATGTCACACCAACTTGGCTCTTTTAGAGGTTTCAGCCTATGAGATTGAGGCACATAATTCCAACAATCTCCCACTTGACGAAGATCACACAGGCATCTCCAGAGCACAACAAAACTACTGAAATTCATGGGCACTGAGGCCCATCGAACTGGCAGACCACCTAAACTTGTCTGTGCTCACTGGCTTCGTCAATGCATCTGCAAAATTCTCCAGAGTATCCACTTTTTCTAAAGAGACCTTTCCATCCTCAACCATATCTCGTACAAAATGATATTGCACATTAATATGTTTCGTCTTGGCATGGAAAGTAGGATTCTTCGCCAAACAAATAGCACTCTGACTGTCACAATAAATTGTTATTTTCCCTGCATGAAAACCAATGTTAGAACACAAACATTTTAGCCAAATTGCTTCTTTATAGGCATGTGTAGCTGCCATGTATTTTGCCTCTGTAGTGGACAAAGCGACTACAGCCTGCCGCTTACTCATCCAACTCACTGCACCACCATTCATCATGAAAATATATCCACTGGTGGATCTTTTGCTGTCAATGTCCCCTGCCCAATCAGAAGTCCACATAGCCTCGAATGCTAAGAGTCCTCTGTGATTCAACCAAGTTCCCATGGTAACACAAAGCATATTCTGAAGTCCCGTTCAAATATCTAAACACTCTCTTCACAATATCCCAATGTGTTCTTCCAGGATTAGCCATAAACCATAAACTGACTAAGTACTCCCACTGCTTAGGCAATGTCTGGCCTTGTACAGACCATTACATACATTAGACTTCCAACCGCACTAGCATAAGGCACATTGGTCATGTCCTCCATCTCAGTAGGAGATTTTGGACAGTTTTCAACAGATAGCTTCATTCCTTGCAAAACTAGAACAACTAGCTGCTTGCAATCAAAATCTTTCTAGAATAGTCTTAACATACTTACTCTGACTGAGCCAAAGTTTTCTATTCTTTCTATCCCTGGCTATTTCCATTCCTAGAATATACCTTGCTGCACCAAGATCTTTTCATTTCAAACTTCCTGAACAAGAGACTTAAGATTAGAAATCATTAACTTACTATTGTCTATGAACAACATATCATCGACATAGAGAGCAATAATAAGAACTTGATCACTTTTCAACTTTGTAATGCACACAATGATGATTTTGATCTTCCCACAAATTCCAATGACAAAACAAAGTTTCAAACTTCTAGTACCACACTCTAGGAGACTGTTTTAACCCATACAAATACGTTTTCAACTTGCAAACCAGTTTTTCTTTACCTTTCTCCACAAAATACTCAGGCTAGGACATATAGATTTCTTCTTCAAGATCACCATGAAGAAATGTTGTCTTCACATCCATCTATTTGACCTCTAAGTCATACGCAGCTACAAGTGACAAAAGAATCTGATAGATGTCAGCTTTACTATAGGAGAAAATATTTCCCCATCAATTCCTCTACCTAGGAGCCAACCCATGGGACACCAAAGCCTTATACTTTTCCCTGCTTTGCCATCGGACTTATTTCTTTTAAATGCCATTTGCAACCCACAACTTTTACGCGCCGGAAGAGCGCAAACTCAAGTATCATTCTTTTCTAATGATGCCATTTTCTTCGTCATGGCTTCTAGCTTCAAAGAGTCTGAATCGGACATTCTAAATGCCTCTTTCACAGTCCTAGGCTCATCAGTGCTAGAAATTAAAGCATAGGCACAAGTAGAATCTATCAAAGAGAACCCATACCTATCAGGTTGCTTTCTTTCACGAGTTGACCTCCTCACTTGTTGAAATTTGGGGTTATTCTTCTTCATCGAGAACTCTAAGAACTACTTGTAGGCTCTCCTGGAGTTCAGGTACATTTTGAATTTTCAATTCCTCTTTATCTGGTGTCAGAGGAATTTCAACTTCACATCCTTTTGTTTTCTGATTTTGTCTCACGACTCTGAGATCCAAGGTAGAAGACTTGACTCCGCGAATAACCTTCTCACAGTACAAAACCTTCTACGTATCGAGGATTCCCAAAGCTGTATCCTTTTATGACGCTATAACCAATAAAAATACATTTGACAACCTTGTTCTCCAATTTAGATCTTTTCTCATAAGACACATGTGCATATGCCTCACAACCAAAGACACGAATGTGTCTCAGAGAGGGCTTCTTTCTAGACTATGCTTCCAAAGGTGTTTTCTCAACAAGAGCATAATTAGGAGAACAGTTTATCAAGTAACATGCTGTAGCAACTACCTCAGCCCAAAACTTCTCCTCCAAGCTAGCACTGCTCAACATACTTCGTGCTCTTTCCATCACAGTCCTGTTGAACTTTTCTGCAACTCCATTTTGCTGAGGTGTAAGGTGTCGGATTTTATGTCTTTTAATCCATTGATGCTACGGTACCTCACCGATTCATCGAGAACAAAATTCACCGCCATTATCGGTTCTTAAACATTTTATTTTCCTTCCGGTCTGATTTTCTACAAGGTTCTTAAATTCCTTAAACCAACTGAACACTTTTGATTTACTTTTCAAAAAATAAACAAATGTTCTTCTCGAATAATCATCAATGAACGATACATAATACCTTGACTTAGACAAAGAAGGAACATTCATTGGATCAAAAACATCAGAATGTATATAATCAGGCAAACTAGAAGATTTGTGAGGACTGGAGTAAAATGAAACACGGTGCTGTTTACCATATATGCAATGTTCACAAAATTCAAACTCAAGGTTACAATCTTCAAGCCCTTCTACCAGGTTTTTATTTTTCAAGGTTTTAAACCTTTCTCACCAATGTGGCCTAGCCTATGATGCTAGAGCATAGTCTTTTCTGCTCGAAGTTTAACTTCCATAAAGTTTACACTATTAGGAACTTTTACCATCTTTTCTCCATGAGTAGCTTTTTGAGACTTTGTAGAGACACTATTGCATTGCACAACATGTGCATCCAGGTTATACAAGGTACCAATGCAAGCACCCCTTGCTAGCACCATTGGAGCGCACTAGTCATCTTTAGAGCCATTTCTAAAGAGAATGTGACTTGCCTCCAATATCATTGACTTACTAGCAGAAGAAGTAAATTTGAGCCAAACTTGGTATATGCATTACATCATTACGTTCCCTTCACTCTTCCATCAAGGAATTGAATTCTGACTCTTCTATGGCCAACTATTTCCAAAGATGAATCACTTACCAAATACACCTTTCCACCATTGTATTTTTCATACTTTGTGAACCAGTCTCTATGAGATGTCATGTGGAAAGATGCTCCATAATCAATCAGCCAAACATCATCTGATGCATGTGTATCCAAGGCTGCAATGAAAGCGTCTGCATCACTCTGAAAAGAATCATTATTGGAAGAATTCTTCTTCTTCTTCTTTTTCTCCTCTTTTCAATCCTTACGGACATGACCAGGTTGCCCACAATTCCAGCACTTCACCTTGGACTTCTTGCCAAGAGACTTTGTCCAACCGGTTTTGGATTTTGGACTTCTTGTCCTTCTTCTTGCCTTTTTCTTTCAATCTTCCTCTTGATAAGAGCCTCCTTTTCCATCTCGAAGATTTTTCTTCTCATCTCTTACGATAACAAAGAAGAAACAACATCTTCCATCTTAAAAGTGGATGTAAGTACTCCCAATAGCCATCACTAGAGTGATCCCAAGAATCACGGCAAATAACATAATAGCGACATACAACGATCTTCTTCATCAATATTCCACCCACAGATGTTAGCGTGCAATCAACATGTTGAATCGTTCAAATGATCAACCAGCGGACCCTCCTTCTGCATTCAAAGGGAGTACAACTTCTTCCTCAAGAACAATTTATTCACCAAGGACTTGCGATAAATAGGCGCTAGTCTTTCCACAAAGGAAGATGCAATCTTTTCTTCATGAACATTGAGGAAGAACAAAGTCTGACTAAAGCGAGCCTTGCTCCGGTCCTTTGATTTTCTATCGCAGGTCAATCCTCTTGCTTCATGCACAGCAGGCTTTGTTCTGAACACAACAATCGAAAGATCGATCAACCAACAGATCTTCCATTTTAATTTTCCACAACTCAAAATTGCTATCATTGAATTTATGAATTTCAATCTTTCCTAATGTGATTACCATCTTAATCTATAATTTAAATCACAAAACTTCTACAAGACTCCCATTGAACAAAATTGACACAAAAACCCAGCCTACCCACAAGGATAACACAACTAGGCGAGGCTCGATACCGCGTAAAAGCTAAAGGTCGGAAACCAACTCTCTAAAGTCAAAACCTTAGGGAAGAATCGCGAGGTGCTTTATTTCAATTACAGTCCAATTCAGATACACTTGAAAGAAATAATAAAAGAGAAATGAACATACATAGATGAACAACAGATTTACGTGGGAAAACCCTTACGGGAGAAAAATCCACCACACCAAGAAAAGCGTCTTCGTATTACAGTAATGAAATTACATACAAAGTATGGGCTTCACTCTTTGATGTCAATTTACAACAACATACACAATGATCAACCTTGTACAGAACATTCAAGTTACAATACTCTCAGAATTGAATTCACATTGATCACTCATCGTACTATTCATCCAACTGATCGTCCAACCATTCATCATCATCGACCTCAAAGTATATCCATGTCATCCCTGGTCTGTTGAACTTCATCACAAAACGGCCACAATAGTCTAACTTCTAACAGTTCCCATTCTGCTCCTTGATTGGTCGAAGACACACCACATAGGATAGTCTTTCAATCGGTCAAAACGTTCAACCTGTGTTCGCATGTCGGTGAGACACTAACCGTGTCTCCCCGATGCCACAAGACCCAACTGTCGATATCAGCCAAAATCATCACCTTCGGCAAGAGGTTACATCGAGTTCACAAACAATCACTCAGACTTCCCCTTGTCGCCAAGACATCATATCGATATCATCACATGTAGCGCTATTTGCCAAGACAATCATTATTCGGTGAGAGGTCATACCAATGTTCAAAGGTCACTTAGACATTAGCATTCCCATTGGCGAGACTATCGCTATTCGGCAAGATATCATACCAAAACAACCATGTTATTCTGAAATGTCCTACTGTTGGTGAGACTTACCGCTGTCGATGAGACATCACACCGAAGCACAGAATAGTCGGTGAGTCTACTACTTTCACCAAGAGGTCATACCGACGTTCATACCCATCGGCAAGAGAACCAACCATCGACAAGAGTGCTTACCAAGGCTTCCATCTTACCCCGAGACCACCTTTCACCAAGAGTCATACCGACAACAACCAAAGCATCGGCGAGACAAACACCTTGCGCCAAGAGTTCTTACCGAACCCTTATGTTACCTTAATGACTCCAAGTGAATAACTATCAGTGAGACATCTCACATTGCTAAGACTCCATACCAAAAGCAAACCTTTCATCGAAGAGTCTCCCTGACATCTGCTAGGAACCAAATTGTCAGCCAGACCAACCCACTCGACAGAGGGTTACACCGAACACCACAAGTCACAGCGATAGCTCCAATCGATAAGACATCATCAAGGTCTCGACGACCTGAACATTTCACAAGGTTGCACAATTGTTAGTCGGCCAGACAATAAGGATGTCACACTGACTTGGCTCTTTCAGAGGTTTCAGCCTGTGAGATTGAGGCACATAATTCCAACATAGGGTACATGCGCATACAAGCCCTTGCGAGCCCCATGCCTTCTAGCATGGATTTAATGCTGACCGTTAGTGGCTTTAATGTTGACCATCGATGGATTTCATACTAATTGATGGTGACTTTTACCTCGATGGAAACCAGACCACCTTGCTCCTCTGATGACTTTAGTTTTCAAGTAGTCACAAAACATTTTTTTGATAGTATCAAAATTTTCCAACGTCACATAATCTTACATAATATTTTTTTCTACCAGGCATATTCCGCTAGTTTTTTATTTTTAGGAGGTTGTATTTTTTAGTGAAGGGGAATATTCCTTAGAATATTTTGCTGACAACCTGTTGGTCTCAACTTCAATGATATAGACATAAGGTGGGGCCTCCTTCAAGCCCTCTTTTGAGCCCTAAAGAAGCTATTTTTTTATTATTTTGGCCATAACTTGGGTGTATAATATCAACATTTGGAGAACGAAATATCATTGAAAAGTTGGTTCCGTGAACTTTCCAATGGTGTAGGTCTCATCACTATATTTAAATCCTGCTAGTACATTTTATCGCTTGTCAAAGAAAGAGGTGTTGTTTTCACTCCCAAGCTCATAGATTCTGACTTGTTTCTCCATTTTTCATGATTCCAATGGTGTTGGGATGGTCTTTCAGTGCTATTCACAACCTTCCATGCACTTTTTCCAAATTTTTCTCTAGGTACATTTTATTCATTTTTTGGTGTTTTCACACTTTGGTGAATTACTTGGATGTTTAAGCTCCTGTAAACTTTTTATTTGTGTGGAAGTTTTAGGTTGTTCTACATGTCTAGTATTCTATCCTATTTGGGCATTTTAAGCATATTTTGCATGCGATTTCGTTTTTGTAGACACTGAGATAAAGTGCCATTCTGGTGTATCTGTTTTGGGGATTTTGCACATCCTAAATTGTGCCTTTTGTACTCACATTATGATATAAAATGCCATGGGTGGGTTATGAGTGCCTTTGTTTTGCCATTACACCTTTGTCAAGTGAGTGTTCCTTCCATGAAAACATCAAATCCCTGTGATTCATACCTCACACATGTGTGCCTTACTTCGAACACCCTTTTTATTTGCAGGTACTTTTAGTTACACATTCAAATGTTCTTTGTTAGATCCTACATACACTTCTTGGTGACACAGAGTTTCAATGTACCTATCTTGCCTCTCCCTTTTTGCATTATGGGGGGATTTAGATACTGTTGGTGCTAATGCTTCATTAGTTTTGTTTTTGGAGTGATCTATGTATCTAGTTCTTGTTCCTATGTACTAGGTAGATGCAACGGTTAGTTACCCATGCATTTCAGTGAGATGGAGCATTTATCATATGGACATGCTTGCATTCCTATTTCTTGAGGCAACCTTCCATTTTCATTTGATTAGTGTTCTTTAAATATTTATTATCTATGTCTTATGTATCTTCAATTGCCAAATGTTTGTCTTTGTTTGCCATCTGTTATGAGTAGTGTTGTTGGAGGAACTGATGCAAATTATTGTCTTCTTGATCCCAATCATCATTTGTTTCAAAGGTTACTCATTTTAGCATTATATCAGTCATCTTTCGATAGTTGTCTACAACTTCTTCATGCTTCAACAATGCTTTTTATGTTCTTTTTTTGGGACATTGTTTTGGTTGGAGGCTTCTTAGTCCTTCACATTGTTTTGGAGGCTTTTCAATCCTTCATTCACCTTTCTCTCTTTTGGGGAGGATTTTTTCTGATGAGGTTTTCTCCTTTTCTCCAGTTGTGAGAGAATAGATTGTTTGTGCATGGGTACCTTACTAGGCCTTGTTTGTTGGGACCAATCATACATTCTCTTTTTAGGGTTTTTAGCTACTCCCTAAGTTCATCTTAAGGGGGGTGTTAGAGTAATCACACATTAGCTAATAATTAATTAATCTTTAATTGATTATTAGTCTAATTCATTTCATGCACTTAAGCTAAACTTAGGAGTGCTTTTATTCTTTTATTAGTTGAGCTATTATTATATAATTATTTCTTATTGCATGAGATGTTGACACTTGCCATGATCTAATCCCTTTATCATTTAGGGTTTCTCTTATAAAACACTCACCCTTCATTGTATTATTGATCTCATTGATCTACTTGAAGATTCTTGAGATTCATTTTGTAAGTTTTTCTTATTGAGAATATGAAAAATTATTATTTGCAACTCTTTGCGTGGAAGGTGTTTTTGTTCGGTGTTTGATCTTGCATCTCATGTTATCCACAAATCTAACACTTCTCTCTCTCTACACCTCTCCATCTCACCTATCTCTCTATACCTCCCTCTCTCTCTCTTTCCCTCTCCACTTCTCTCTATCCCCACCTCTCTCTCTCTCTCTCCCCCCTTCCTCCCACCTTCCCTCTCTATTCTTTATCTTACTTATCCCTCTCTTCCTCTTCCTCCCCCCACCTTCTCTCTCCCTCTCTCTCTCTCTCTCTCTTTCCCTCTCTACTTCTCTCTATATCACCTATCCCTCTCTAACTCTTCCTCCCTCCCATCTCTCTCTCTCTCTCTCTAAATTTACATATTTTCTATGAAGAAAATCAATAGCTACTATGCATTAGTTAATGGAAGCCTAAGATTTGAGGAATATAAAAGAAAGGATTGAAGTGTCACAAGAAGAAGACGAGGATTAATGAGGTGTAAGAGCTAGAGATGCTCACACATGTGAGAAAGATGGAATGGATGAGTGATATGCTCACAAAGGAGTGAGAATAGGTGTAAGATGAAAATGAGGCTACATATGTGTGAGCAAGATAGATGTAAGATGTTTGGAGGCTACACATGTCTGAAGAGCATACTCACACATGTGTGAGAAAGGAGTAGGGTGAGTAAGCATGCTCACACATATGAGAGCATGTATGGGGTAGGGACACCTGTCAAGTGATGAAAAGTTTGGATTTAATGGCTATAATTAAATGGATGGGATTGAGGATACTATGGATTTAAGAAAGAGAAAATGATAATAAGAATTAATCAATTTTAATTAAGAAACTAATAAAAGATTAATTAATTAATTGACTTGGAGGAATTGGAGACTAAAACTAATTGATTTAATTTACTTAATTAAATTGACCTTAGAGAAAAATTAATTAATGATGAATTATGAAGACAATTAATTAAATGATTACCTATTTGATTAATTTAAGAGAAAGTTAGTATGACAAATTGATGGTAAAGTTGGGGTGTCTACAATAACTATATGTAAATTAGTTTTGTTTTCACAAACATATAAAATAGAACTTGTATACTATTTAAAATCTTGACTAAAAATAGTAGACTTTGATCCTTTAGATCTTGGATTGTAAAGGGCAAACAATTTGTCAAGTCTTTAATGTTTTTTTTTACACTTCTTATTTTTCTGGGTGAGAATCTATAATTTAAGTGTAATGATTTGCAATTCTATAGATTTATAAGGAAAAACTCCTCTTCCAAAAACCCTACATTTCCTTCATATAAAATATCAAAATAACAAACTCACTTTCAAGATACAATTATTTAAACTTAAAACAAAATAATTAATAAAAACTTTGCTACAAAATTTAATAGTTACAAATAAAATTAATACATAATAATTTATTGACCAAAGAAAAATTAAAAAGTACCACAAAATTTTCCTTCCAATGATTACAAATATATAATAAGAACTTATGACCAAAACTAAATTAAATTAAAAATTTATATATATATATATATATATTACTGATCGAAACGAATGCCGGAAGTGACAGTTTAACTAGCCGTTGGGGTGTTCGTCCTTTTCATCTTAATTTTTGATATATTTTGCAGCAGTGGATAATAATTTAGACGCCTACCACGCGTCAAGCTTTATAATGTACGCCCAAGATAAAGATATATACAGCTCATCCATACTATCCATATCAGCATCCAGCTGGACAATGCCAACGGGAAAAACAATCACTTTCTGCTAGTTGCGGCCTTAATAATTATCGAATTATTCTCTCGAGGAATGCATGTAGCCGCGGCAGCAGAAAGCGGTGGTGCAGAGATCGAATCCTGGGGAGAGCATGGAGGAAGCCACAAACATGCGCCCCAAGAGGTCCAGAAGCACCAGCTTGCTTTGCTGCTGCTGTTTTGGCTCCGACGATTCTACGGCTGAACGGTTCCTTCTTAAGCCCTCGTGGTTCCAGAAGCTCACCGGGTCGAGTCCCGGGGCGGAAGGTTCAGATTCTCATAAGTGGTGGCGCAAGGGCTGGAGCAGAGTCAGGCGTGCGGGCGAATGGTCTGAAACTCTCGTGGAGGATTATGCTGGGGGCTGCTGTGGCGGGGCCAAATGGAAGCACTTCGTTCGGAGGTGTAAGGCCGACGGGAAAACCATCTATAATTGCAAGCCCGCGAGTTTAAATTATGATCAGATAAGCTATCAGCTCAATTTCGATGACGGGCCTAGGGATTATCAGTACGAGGGATTGCCTGCCGCGGCCAATTTTCCGCCCTCCGTGAAGCTGAAACAAGCACAGCAGGAATGAAGAAAGCCCCAATGGATGTCCGAATTATATAAAAAGGGTTCTGATTTGAATTAGTCGCGAGTGCGCTGGAGAGGAACCGTGTTCATTGTTGCTGGGAAAAAAATACCGCGTATGAATAATCTGTCTGTGGGTTGAGTACCCTCTGTATCAGTAGAAATTCTTTTTGAGGTCCGTTGGTTCTATTCTTTGTACTGGGATTTTTTGTTTGTGTGGTAGGGGATTTTAATATGAACGTTGAGTCGTTTGCGCTTTTCAATGATCGATTGGCGTATATGTAATTTAAGTCTGCAAGGATTAATACTATTGTTCGATTCTTTCTATTTGTGTGCTTTTTAAAAAATAATCAGTTCCTCTGCCTCTTTAGTTATTGTTCAGTATGAAGCCTCTTTTTAGGTTACTAAAATTTCATCTTGTTCATGTTATGCTGCGAATGCATCTATTTGCTACACTTAATTCTTTTTATCATTTAGATATGCATAATAGGACTTACCTCTGGCAATTAGTGGATGTCCTCTGCCTCCTCTTCATGCTTCAGGGGATGTACCTCATCGAGAAATAATAGAAAAGTGAAAAGCATAAAATAAAATAAATCTTGATACCAGGGGTCCTCAAAGTTTTGACAACACACTCTAGCCATATGCACTCATTCAAAAAGAAATTAACAGCAGTTGTTCAAAGCATGCAAAATTAGTCAGTCGGACTGTGAAGAAAAGAACAGCAAAAATTGATAAGTAATTGCAGGTTTGGACATAGATATACAAAGATTTATCACATCGCAGAGTAATGTGGAAAGCAGTCTTAATTTTATTTGTGATTCAATTTGTATGATTTAAAAAAAAAAAATACTTTGTACATAGATGTAATCGGCGCCTAAATATTGCTGTATCCTCATTGTGAAAATGACTTCCCCATATTCTACCTTTTCATGTGCCCATGTTTCATGGTGACCATGTTGGAACATAAAAGCTAACCTGTATGGTAGGGTTTGTGGTTGCAAAAATAATAAAACAATGACAATGAGAGAAGGAGCTTGTTATCTGAAAAACACACTATATTGAGGATGAAATACAGAATTTTAGTGCCCAAGCTTCAGGAGTGACAAAGGTAACTTCCGTAATGATGAAAGAAATTATCAGTATATACTACTTTTACTTATGGGTTTTGTATTAGAAAGTGAACGACATCAGACATTGTTTCTATTTAGGTACATTGCCAACAACTCAGCATTCCATAGCATGCGACTTTAAAAAAGTTTGAGACTTAAATCACTGATATCAGTATTCTACTGAATTGTGAACATAATGAAAAGCAATTGTTTTATTGAATAACAATATTCTCTGTGAAACAGAGTGCTCAGATATCATTTGAGGTTTTAAATTTTTGATATTAAGAAGAGTTATTTAATAAGAATAAAGAACTTTAAGATGTTTGCTATGCTATAAATTGTTGAGTAAAAGTTTTGTGTTGTTCTGGCTTTTATGCAATATTCATAGCAGGAAATGAGATTATCTTGGTGTTGTAAAATTATGTTTTTGTTCTTTTTAAAAATGTTTATTACTTTCCTTTTTAGAATATGATGTATGAATTATCTTGGAGTATTAAGGTTTATATTTGTAATAAAGTCATTTTAGTGATTTATGTTAGTATTAAAATAATTATTTAGTTGGGAGTTAGTTTCCTATAGGTAGTTCTGGGGTAGCCTAGGGAAATAAAGGGAATGCAATGCTCTATAAGTATTTGCACAATTCCTTGTAAATCCTCTATGAACTCAATATTATTATTATTTGTGTTTATTACTGTACAAATGTAGATGCTCTTCCATTTTCCAACAGATTATAATGCAACTGCTGTAGAAGGATGGAAAGAGGGGATAGTTCCCTTAGTCAATTAAGGTATTCTCTCTACCGAATTCTGCTTAGGGATATTGGTAGAACACAGACTTTTGGACCGCTGGATGGCATTTGAACTTGGATGGGTTTTCTCAGTCAATTGAGGTATTCACTCTACTTAATTCTGTTTGGGGATATTTGTCGAACACACACTTTTCAGCCTTTGGATGGCATTTGAACCTGGATGGATCTTCATTATGGTATTTTCTCTGCCTTGGCACCCAGTACTTTTGCACTGAGTTATGATTATAATGACAGTAGTCTTTTTGGTAAGTAAAACATAATTTTATTCAGCCAGTTATTGCGAGTATTACATGCATTTTAATTGATCCAGAATTTTTGAAATTGATCTTTGGCATATGGTCAGATAAATAGGCATTGGGGTTGTGCACATTGCTATATCTTCTATAATTATTTGCTCTACATATTGGCAGGTTCATATTTAAAAACATTTTACAGTGTTTTTACAGCAGATGACAAGCAAATAGACCATGGAGTGTTTATATAACGTTAATAAAATGATCTATTAGAAAGGATATCTCACATGTAGTATTACATGCATTTAAATCGATCTAGAATTTGTGAAATTGATCTTCAAATGTTTGGCATATGGTCAGATAAATAGGCGTTGGGGTTGTGCACATTGCTATATCTTCTATAGTTATTTGCTCTACATATTGGCAGTTTCATATTTAAAAATATTTTACAGTGTTTTTACAGCAGATGACAAGCAAATAGACCATGAAGTGTTTATATAACTTTTAATAAAATAATCTATTAGAAAGGATATCTCACATGTAGTACTTGAAGTTTAAACTACAACTTTCAACTTTGTTGCCTTTGGATTATTTTGTTCAACAATATGCAGCAAGTAGTTATATTTTTTTTTCACTTAAACTTGCTTTTTGAGGTCAGAGTTCATGCGAAAACTAGAATTGAAAAGACAACTTCTCCTGATATAAAACCAAATTGATATTGTCTATAACTGGTAAAGGTTAGACTTGCAACAAATAGTTATAAAGAGGAAGTTTGGATAAAGTTATTATACTTGACATGGTCAAACTTTGTGTAAATTGAAGTAATATAATTAGGAAAATTGGATTGGATTATTTGTTTAGGAAGTTTATAGACAAAGCTGCCCAACGTGTCTGCTTGCATTGTTTTATAATATGGCTGGCCCCTCCGTATTATCAAATGTTTTGATAGCATGTCTCTTTCAGTCATTGTGACAAAGCTTAAATCCTGAGATGAAGTTCCAAATGGCATTCGCTACATAAAAAATGAAAGATTGTTATTAGCATATGACATTTCTATATTGATGCACAATTTATTGAAGTAATTTACTCTAAAATGTATGGTGCAGCCGGTGGTAGTTTGGATTTTGCAAGTTGCCTACATATTTTGTCACATTTCATTTTCGAGTCAATAACTCAGCCAGAAATAAACATTCTTCAGCCGCACACTTAAAAACTCGGTATGAATATTGTGATAGCATAAAAGTGAAGGCACTATTGCAATTGTACTGTGACATCCATAGTAGCATAACACTTGGAAAACTCCTGATTAATCTTGAATAATCATGGTTCGCTGCATTTTCCATCTCATTTCTCGGATTCTCGAAAATTTGCTTATGATATTCTTTTATACGTACCTAACCTCTTTTTGGCTCACTTTAACACTGAAGAGGCAGAAATATACAGAGCACGGGTAGACTGAACAACTTTTTTTTAGCTTCAGGGTATGTTAAAATTTCTTTAAGTTCTACTTTGATTATACTTTTTACACGAGTTAAATTTTAGACCACAATGAGATGCCCCTAAATGGCAGACCATATTCCATAAAAGAATGTGCTGCTATTTTAGGACCAGGTCTTAATTTGAACATAAACCCCCTCCCCCTTGTAGGTGAATAAAATAACTTATTTAATTGTACGCAATTTTTATGGTTAACATTTCTTACATAAACCTTCTTAGGCGAATAAAATATTTCATTCTATCTTTCAAATTTTTTATGAATAGTACTATAAGGTGTTATGTCTAGTTTAATCTCTAGATACTATATTTGTCATGAAATAGAAAAATGAGTTTTTTTTTTCTCTATTTTTACGACTAGTACTTCGTTTATTACCTCTGAGTTTTTGCTTTTTTTTTTTCTGTATTTAAACCCAAGTAATTAATTCCATTCATGTTTTTCCAGTTTTTGCCACACTGTGTCAATTCCATGTAAATGGAATAATACTTTGATGACATCCATTTAATGGCTTAATCATTAAATTCATATGAATCAAACAAGAAAATTGCGGCTTGCAGGAATGGACAGCATGTGCATCACTTGTACCATCTTCAATGGAATAAAGTAATAGGCCCGTTAGAAGTTAAGCGCGTTTTCTAGGTACTTCGGAACTTTTACCAGGTACATAGTCCCATCTAGAACCCCATAAAGTTTTCAGGTTAACTTGTATCTCATCAGTCATATATATAAGATTTCTCTGATGAAAGCTCACTCTAGAAATTATTATACCTTGATACCAATAACTTTTTTACGGATTATAAATTCATGAACACAGTCCTATAAAGTTTTCAGGGAAACTTCTATGTCATCAATCATATATAAGATTTCTCTTATGAAAGTTCACTCTAGAAATTATCATGCCTTGACCCTAATAAATCTAGCAGACCATGGCTGCATGAACACAACTCACAGTCTTCTCATTCTACTTTTATAATGAACATGTCGCTACCTTTATCTTTGTGTGGAGTGTAAATGCATTGCAACTTGCAGGATTGCTATCTGTAGCATGATGGTTCAACATACAGAAAAATCTGATGTATTTATAGGATAAGTATTCTGGGTTTTGTGGCTAGAGCATCTAACAAAGAAGCAGAGGGTTTGCTATGCTTGACAAGGACCATGATAGAAAATTAGAAGGAAATGTAGTGTTTAGGAGGGGATCATTTTCAAGGGTGGAAGAGGAACATATCCTTGTCAATCCTACTCAATGCGCTCTCTATTCCTAACTTTAGAGGCACATTTTCTTCCTTAGAACTGTTCTTTGGAAACGCCATATTGATATGGTTAAGGGCAGCAGTTGATATCCTAAGATTGTTGCCTTTTTTCTTTTTGTTGTCTCGAGCCTTGTAGATATCAAACTATTCATCCGCTGGCTCTCACCATGCCCTGCATTTTTATCTCCTTTGCCACCACTAAACCAGAGCTCACCCAGTATGAATGTATGGAAATCAAATGGGGTAGCAAGTTAAATGGGCTTGATCTTGGGAAATTCCATGGTTAAGCATACTTGAGTCAGAGTAGTACTGGGATGGATGACCTCCTGGGAAGTCCCAATGCTTCAACCCTGTTACCATCACCTAGATGCAATTAGTACTAAATAGACCATTCATTTTCATGATAGATAGATTTGTGTGAACAAATACTCGTGAAATATCGATCAATGAATTTGACTGTAAAATTATGTAGTTGAATCCTGATATAAATATCATAATTTGACACAGTGCAGAAAATACCTCCTACTTATCGATAATTCTTATATTTCAACTTTCAGGATGTCTGCAGTTTACAGTTTTAGGTTATTTTTGTTCACAAGACATTACCAAACTGCTGATGTGAAGGAGTGAGTCGGATTGACTGAGGTTGCCAAAGTGTGACCGACACTATTGTCAGCACTTTCAATGGTACGAAGCAAGCAATGAGTGGAAGGGACTCTCTATGAGGTTTTATCAATTCATTTGTCATCTTTTAGATCTAAGATAGGGCTATCTAAGTACTGCTTTCTGTGAGTATTCTCAGTTATATACCTGTTGCTTTTGGTTTGTTTGTTTTATAATATTTCACACTGTTGTTTTCTTTGATTCATTTCTTTTATTTCACAGTAGTTCACTCTATGAGGTTGACCCTTTCAATTTGAAAAACTTGTAATTCATCTTTATGTAAATTGGAGATGGATTTTCCCTTTCAATTTGAAAAACTTGTAATTCATCTTTAGGTTTGGATGGTAAATTGGAGATGGATTTTAATATTTATGGAGATTCAATCGGGGCTTAGACAGGAATGTATTTCACGGACGACAACTGCAACTACATGAGGGCAGCCATTGTGTCTGTAGGTCATTTGAGACGTAATTAGTGTTGTGGTAGTACTTAATGCTGAAGAAAGGGACCATCAATTCTATTCTCATGTATTTAAATGCCCGATAGACCTTCTCAAGTAATTATTTACTTGCCTGACCTTCACGTGCTAAGCCTTAAAAGAAAAGTAATGTTTTGAGAGGACTTCAGTAGATTTGAGGCTACCATCCTAGCTTTGCTCAGATTCAACCATACAATTGGACTACAAGAGGATGATGTTTCTTCAAAGATAGTTGGATGACCTTCACGTGCTAAGCCTTAAAAGAAAAGTAAAGTTTTGAGAGGACTTTAGTATATTTGAGGCCACCATCCTAGCTTTGCTCAGATTCAACCATGCAATTGGACTGCAAGAGGATGATGTTTCTTCAAAGATAGTTAGAGGGTGTTATGTCCTAACATCACGGGCAGTTGGTTAGGAGTATGGTTTAGACCATTGAAATAAAATGTCAATCTCTCCTCTTCCTTGAGGTCGACCTCAGCCCCACTCACCAAAACTGTTTTCTAACACTAACCATAAATACCTCACCAAAAGTGTTTTTCGATACTAACCTTATAGTGTTTTTCACAAGTTGGCGCTAGACTTTGGGCCCTTGCGCCCTATTTTGGCAGGTATATTTTGTGTTGAGGCTGGCTGGGCGTGGACATGGAAAAATTGGTATGATTTTGGGAGAAATCCTAAGGCGGGCTACTTAGGACGCAAACCCTACCCTAAGGTTGGGACGAAACCAAACTGACCTTATCTATCAAAATTTCCTTTGCAAATTTGCATTTTCTGATTTAGTGATTACTCAAACTTATCCAGTGAGAATCTGACTTCCAGGACTGGCCGCGATAGTTGGAAGACTACAGGGATTCGTCTATTAACCAGGCCGTAGGACACTCTCTTTCGCCTATCTGGAGGTACTTTTGAGTGTCTTGAGCAGAGTTCTGGCGGATTAACCGAGTATTGCGTGAGCAGCAGACTAGACACCCCAGACCAGAAAACAAGGAATCAGCGAACAAGGATCAGCAATCTTCAAATCGCTAGATTTGTAAATTGCCAGTACAGGAACACCATCAGTGACATCCACACTCTGGTCTTGTTGATGCGTGTTTTATGACACAACAAACATTCTAGAATAAAGTGTCAAAGACGCTCTATCCCCTTTTGAAAAACTACCTTATATGCCAAGATTGCAAGTAGGATCATATGGTAATTCCAATGTTTAAGATGAGTGCGGATAAGCTCTTTGGATTTTTTGATTTTATATAAAAAAGTGAAAAAGATTAAGGGTTTTAGAGATCCTATGCTATTCCTAAGAAATCAAGAGACGACAAAGATTAAATGAAACCAAATAGACAATACTCTACTTCGCCACGCTAGACGACAACTACACAGAGCAAGTGCAATCTTCTGGGAATGTGCTTATGATTTTCACGTAATGAATAACTACCATCAAATCGAACAATAATTATCCAAACAGAAGTTAAGCATCCACGATAAAGCTCAGTCTAACTTTACACATTGAGTGAAAAAGCATCCACTCAAAGAAAGTATGCGCTGGGTTTCACTAGTCTTCGTTATCAATCTGTCATTCTTTTAACATACATTCTAATTCAAATTTACTAAATGAGAAAGAAAATATGCGACCATGCAACCATTTGACAATCAAGGATTCAAGGCACCTCATGCATTTGAACTTTATTATCAAAATAGTGTTTTCACAACAATCTCATAAAACTCTCTTTTATTCCCTACAATCTAATTCTCTTGAATCTGATCTAACTTCTACAATCTCTAATGCCTTCTAATGAATTCTAATTCTTCTAATTCTCTCTAATTCTTCTAATGAATCTGAAAGAGAGCGGCGGGGCGAGGGACGGGGGAGGAGGGCGGGTTTATATAGCACTTCTGAATTACAATGAATGGCCAAGATTGAAATGAGATCAATGGCCCAAATTTAACATGACAAAACCCTAATTAGGGTTTCCAAAACATCAACCAGTTAACTGGAGAGAACCTTAGCTATCTGGAGTTGCATCCTTATCCACTTGTGCGGCAGTGCATTCGGTGAATCTAGACACGATCGAGCTGATCTCCTCCATGGCAATGTCCAACAGCGCGTTGACGTTGTATTCCAGCAAGTCCAAGCTCTCAGCACATTCTGCAAAAGTGGTCGCCCATTCCGGTTCCTGTAGCAAGAAAGTATTTCTAACAGTCATGAAGTTGAATACCCTGGTGAAGTTTTCTTTCATGATTGGCCCGGAGATGGTGGAGAAAATTTTCTGCACTTGTTCTTTTAAATTCTTTGGCCGCAAATGTTTCTTCTGGACAATATCTTTGTCGAGCATATCTGCAGCCATTTGGTAAACTTTACTCCGAATCTCTTTTCTCTGTTCTTCAACTTTGGCGCCATCCTGCTTTACCTTTTCTAGGACTCCTTTTCGTGAAATCAGAGCATAGTACCAGCCACTGAAATCATATGCAGCTCCGGCTTCAATAACCCTGTCATCAATCAACCTTTGCTTCGAGATGCCTTTCAATTCTCGAATACATGGGATAATCCTATTCTGAATATCTTCGAGGCCACCCCATGATTCTGCTAAGTCTGCAACTCGTGATAGTAGAAAGGAAGCCTGCTCATACACACATGCCAGCTTTTCCGCGAATGCCATTGCCTCTTCTTTCCTTCCATCCATCCAATCCTTAGCCTCTCTTGCTGTAGTCAACTCTTCTTCAAAATTTCTGATTGGTTCTAGTGAAGAGTTTGGAGGTAGAAGCGCTGCTTGGTCACCTTCATTTAGTGGCTTGGTCAAGTGCTGGATGTAATTTTTTAGGCGCTCAATCTCTTTTTTATATTCTTTTTTCTTGGCTACTTCCCTTTCCAACCTGGACTTGATGGCGGCAATGAAGTTGTCTAAGTCCTCGACCTCTTGCCCTTTCGTTGTTGGACCCATGTCAATGGTCGTGATGGTGTGCTCATCCGGGGCAATCTCATTTTGAAACTTATTAGCTGTAGGTACTGCAACTTGCATTGTGCGATTGCCAACCTCATCTCTTTGGATGGTGGAAAATTTCTTGGCTTTCTTTCTTGTGGTAGTTTGCTCTAGCCTTGCCAAGAAATCTGTGGCATCATCTTCTTCAGGAACCTCTGCTGGTGCCTTTCTCTTTAATCTTTCTTTTAGCCACTCTGGGATGGTTGGTTGCTCAATTCCGTCCTCCTGTTGACCTTGGACTTCTTGAATATCCCGCACTTCTTGCTCTTCCTGAATCTCTGGTATATCATGAAGTTCTTGGATATTTGGAATTTCCTGCATGGATGGGTCCTCTTGGATTCCTTTGAGGGCGGAAATCATTCCTTCCTCGAATTCTCCATCCATAATAACTACATCATTGTCTGATTCTAGGATCTCAGTGCCTGTAGGAGAAGGTTGAGCATCGTCCTCTAGTTGTATTGGCTCCACATCTCCGACTGGGGAAGGAATCCTAACATTCTCTAAAGACTCTTTATCCATGGCAAGTATTTCTTCTATATTTTTGGAAGTGGCCGACTGAAGAGGTCTGGATTTGTGCTTCTTCCGAGAAGGCCCTTCATCTATCATTTTATCCTTGTCCTATTTTGTAGATTTACCAATTTCTTTCCTCTTTCCCAAGTTGGCGGCATCTGTTGGCCCATCTCCATGAGATGCACCGGCATTTGAAGAACAGGACTCTGTATCGCCCATCAATTCGTACGTGAATTGCACGTTTCTCTGCCTTAGAGTTTCTACTTGCCGATCTATCCACCATTGAGAATACTTGAAAACAAGTCGCATGAATGTTGCAAGGTCACCCATCTCAGGCTCAGACCACCTCATAGGGGGGAGTGGCTCGTTCTCATCGAAGCCTGGCTGCACAAACACTCCGTCATCCTGTAGTTGATCAAGTACTTTGAAAAGCTTCGTTGCCCTAATCATACTTAGTGGCAATCTTGACCACAACCTCTTCCTCACGTCATATTCATCAACAACATTAGCCCAGAAGTCTTCTAAGTCTACCCGGTGCTTGTACTTCTCTCCGTCCACAGTTTTGATGTGATGGAGTGGATCAAAGTTATTCCTGGACTTGTATGATATGAACGGATATTTCTGGATCTCCAATTGAGCACTCTCCGCTGCTTGCGCCGTTGGACATGATTCCTCCATATTGCCGATGAAAAAAGGAAAGGTGACAGCTGCTTTTTGTTTTGGCCTTTGAATATTTTGATACGCCTCCAATTGCCTCAGCACTTCCAGCAAAACCATTTTGTTGGTTGGATAGATGGGCAGTCTATAAGGATTTCTTGAGAATCCTTGGATCTTGATGTAAGTGAACTTGGGATATTGGATGAACCACGATCCATATCTGCCAATCAAACTCTTGGCCTCATGGGTGAGTCTCTGGTGTGTTCTGCCTTGGAGAAGCCGAGTGATGTACATCAGAAAGGCGTCATGAGCTCGTCGGAAATGTGACTTCTCTTTTAATTGCAATTGCGGATAACAATCATATGCCTTGAGCTGTCCTTCGCCATTGCCAACCACACCTTTGCAAACCAAGCTAGAATACTTGTAATACCTCGCAAGCGAATATATGATGTATGAGCTCATGTGAAAGGTCTTGGTTTCCTCCAGGTTAACCAACTGCTCATGGAGGCTATCACTGATCATTCTGGACCAGTTAAACATCTTGACTCCAGTAATTATTTCATCAATGAAATAATACATCCAGTTTTCGAAAGGTGCACCATGAGGATTGCCTACTATTCTGTTCAGCAGCAAGACTATGTCGCCATATTCTTCTTTGAAATGTGTTCTAACCAACTTCTTCGGCATCTTCCCTGCAGTAGGTTTGGGCTTCAACAACCAAGTCTTATTTATGTTTGATGCACAAAGGTCTTGTTGGTTCTAGTAGAGCTTAAGTGCATCCTCCTTAGTGCGGTAGGATGTTCTATTGTAAACTGGAATTCCGAAAATTTCTTGAATAGCTGACTCAGACAAGTATGCGAGAATTCTTCCATCAGGAGCTTCTATTTTCCTTTCTCGTGCATTATAGTGCAATGCACATTCCACCATAAGTTCCAGACACTCTTTTGCTGGTGGAAATCCAGCTGCGTGAACAATTCCATTGCGCATCATTCTTCTCGCAATTGGCGTAGGCAGACGTCCATCGCTTCCGTACATTCTTTTCCTGAAGTCATCGAGGTCAACATGGCCAAGATTGGTGTCCACGATATGCTCCCACTTGGATTTGATCTTTGACTGCAGCTACACACCCTTGCTAGCAAACTTCATCTTTACCGTCTCAAAAATAAATCTGCAAGGAAAAGGCAAAGAAAATATTTAGAATTCGAAATTTAAATCACTTTGAAAGATATTCCAGCTAGTTGTTAAATTAGACTTCGTGAAAAATCAAGCTGGAAAGAAAATAAATGACGAAGTTTTATGCCAAAATGAAGTGGACAAAGTAAATCTACCTGGCTCTTCTGGACAAAAGAAATGATCACGATCACAATGCAAGCTGGTGAAAAATTGCTTCTTTCACTTTGCTTCAAACTTTTCTCAACTTTCGTGCCTTAGACAAATTTCTTCTCACATTTTTCTTTCGAAAATCGAATGATTGTAAAAATGAGAAGTGAAATCAATTATAGAGGTGAGAAAATCGATCCAATTAGCAAATTTCAAATGTTTCCTTTAAATTGAGCTTTAACTTGTCTTTTACTCAGCTTCTGAGTGGCAAGTTTTATCTTCAACGATAGTGTTTGGGAAAGTTTCCAAATTCAACGCCAGTTCAATAAAGCTCTTTTCCAATTTTGATTTTTTAAAACTTATCTCTTGGGGTGTTGGAAAATGAATAATTAAAATAATTAAAATAATTATTTTATGTGTTATTTCCAACCCGTTCGTTTTTATGGCAAATTATTTTTGTCTAAGGTAATTTTGATTTTCGAAATTTTTCATTTGCCTTAGGCGAATTTTCTTTTCTTCCAATTTACTTTGCCATAACTTTTATCGTCCAAAATTATTTTGCCATAAATCCTTTCATCCAAAATTATTTGGCCATAATTTCTTTTGTCCAAAATTATTTGGCCATAATTTCTTTTGTCCAAAATTATTTGGCCATAATTTCTTTTGTCCAAAATTATTTTTCCATAAATTTTATCATCCAAAGTTATTTCAAGCCATAATTTCTTTCGTCCAATTTTATTTGGCCATAAATTCTTTCGTCTAATTTTATTTTGCCATAAATTCTTATTGTCCAAAGTCTCTGGCAAAATTTATTTCATCTTCCTAGAACGTTTGACCAAATTTTCTTAGACATATAAATGTTGGACTTAGAAGAATTTTCTTTCTTTTCAAGCATGGCGAATTTTCAAAGTGCCAAGCATATATTTTTAATTTCTCAAAGCCCATACTTAGGCAAAATTTTTAATTTTTCTCTTCTCTTTGATGTGGCAGACTTCATTCATTAACAAGCCATCTCCAAATGCCTATGGCGGACTTTGCTTATGTTTAGGCCATCAAATCTTAAGCTAGGCGGGCTTCCTTCGTTTCTTTGCCATTCAAGGCGGACTTGGCATGTTTCCTTGCCATCTAACTTGGCCATACCAGGGCGGACTTGGCATGTTTTATTGCCACTTCACTTTGTGTTGGGCGCTTTCTTCATGGCCTTGCCATACAAGGTGGACTTCATCAAATTTCATGCCATTGCATCTCTTGCTAAGGGCGAACTTTGTCTATTTCTTAGCCACTTTGGAGCGGACTTCACTAAATTTCATGCCACTTCTCCATTTGTCTAAGGCGGACTTTGCTAAATGTCTTGCCATCTCAAGGTGGACTTTGCCTACCTTCATGCAATTTCCTTTATCTGCCCAAGGCGGACTTGGCCAATCTTTGTGCCATTCAACTTTATGTCCAAGGCGGACTTGGGCTCTTTCTTTGCCATACAAGACCTGACCAAGGGCGGACTTCACCCATTTGCATGCCATTTAACACTTGGACATGGGCGGACTTCATCACTTTTCTTGCCATTGGAGGGCGGACTTCACTTGTTTCCATGCCACTTCAGATTTTGGCTAAGGGCGGAGTTTGTCTTATGGCTAGCCATTGGAGGGCGGACTTCATAGGATGCTGTGCCATGTCCCTATACTGCTGGGCGGAGTTGCCTCTTGTTTCTGCCATTCACATTGCCTGGTTGTAGCCTTTTGACATTAACTTTACTCATCTCAGTCCTCTTTCATGCCTTCACCATGATTTTCAGTCATCAATTTGCCATGATTGTTCAAATTTTTCATGGATTTTTTAGATTTTTATATGAATTTCTCATATTTCCCACCATTTTTCTGTGATTTTTGAACGATTTTTCCAGATTTTTTAATTTTTTTTTGTGATTTTCCATAATTTCTCCATGAATTCAAAATATTCAAATCCATTTTCTGAGAGTTTCGTTGATCTTTTCGAACTTCTGAGTGGATTTTCGAAACTTGAGACCTTTCCAAATATAGAAACTTTCTAAAAATAGAAATTTTCCAAAAATAGCAACTTTTTAAAAATAGACCCTAAAAAATAGGGATCTCAGAATTGCTCAAAAGTGCCAAAAAAGTAGGTCCTAAAAAATAGGGGGCCAGAGTGAAAAACCCTAAAAACTGGGAGGTGTCGGAATTAACTGAAATGACAGTTGATCTTCGTCTCCCAGGCCTCCTAAGCATGATGGCGACGTTTGCATAATGATCCAGGCTAAAACTCATTTGCTTGACTTGGGTTACCATTCAAAATTTAGACTAAAATCCCCCAAATAGAGGCCAGACGAAAACCAAGACGCAACGACAAAACCCTAAAAAAGCAAACCATGGTCGCCATTTGCAATGGGGCGAGGTGTGAATTAGGTCACAACAGCTCTGTACCAAGTTTAGCGCAATTGAATTTCCAGACGGATACAAGGCTACAGTCAGGCAACGATCACCTTTGGAGTCCATTCACCACTCAGTGGTATATGCAGAAAGGGGTAGCTTCAGATCTCTAACACAAATTTGAATTGGCAGCGAATGATCTTCTAATCTGTTACATAACATCCAATATCACAAACCTAAGACCTTACTCATACAAAGAAGTGTAGTTCAAATTTGCAGCCAAAGAGAAGTCCTAGGATAGTCACTGACTGTTTGCTCCCAGGGGATTATTGCATAACTGTAACTTTGTTTCTAAATTTTTGCAATAAACTTCCAAGTGCTTTTTGTGACAATTTGCAATATCAGCAGGGTTTAAGGTGTTATTCAGTATTCAATACATTTTGCAGTGACTTATTGTTGAATTCTAAATTCATAAGATCAGAAAATTCTCACAATCATAATTAGGTATCTTACAAAAAAACTATATCAAGAAATCAAATTTGCGGCCACTGAAATAAAACTATGTCAAGAATTTTGTATCATAGTAATTCACAAGTATTTGGAAATTATATGCTTTGTTCATATCTTTATATGATAAACGACATAGTCCATTCCAATCAATGATGAATGAAGGTGCTGAAATTCCAAACTAGTCTAGTGCGACTTAACCTTGAAGGAGGTCATAAGTATGTGAGTGCCTCTAAGTTTGAGTCTAGAAAATCTTTCCATAGTTGTATAATTGATGAACTATTGGTGTCCTATGAAACAAAGGGTTCGACTGTAGGGATTGCCATCTTATTTCTTTTTCAAATATTGAAGTTAATTGAAATCTTTCGGCAAGAGTCAAAGATTGATTTGAATGTGCTAAATGTTAGTGCAGGTTTTTTTGTTTTCTTTATGTTAGGGAATAATTATTTTTTCTACACATACTATTAAGCTTGCTTAGGTTATATTAGAATGGTTAGGATGAGGACATGTGGTATAATCCATTATCACATGTGTTACTTACACCCACCTTTGGGTAGTTGAATTTCACACCCTCTTTTGGATTTATTAGCCACTTCTTATAACCATTTCTTGTCTTTATTTGAATAGGCATAACCATGCAATTTGACATTTACCAAGTAGGTAAAATTCTCACCTATTATGGGCACTTGAGAGTTATTACTCCTCTTGGAATTATCTGCTATTATTTTGCTATATAAACAACACTCACCCTTCCCCTTGGCTAGTAATATGGAATACTAGTTCAGTGCTAAGGGAGTGTTGAGTTTATTCATCTCTATTGTATTTTATTGCAGGTATTTCAGAGCTTCTTGAAGACATTTTGAGCTCACTATTGAGTTTAAAACAACTAGAAAAGTCAGATTAGACTTTTGTTTCGTCCAAATTGGACATTAGATGCGAGATCTGTGAAGGGTTGAAGATAGAAGTTTTTTGAGAGGTTCCATAAGGTAGTTGTCAAATCGATGCATTTTTGGCCCAAACAAACCTCACTACCGTGCTTAGAAGATGTCGAAACCTAAGGATTGACTACCAAATCCTCAAATTTTGAAAAGTTGATTTTTGAGGCAATTTATTTTGGCAAATCGATTTGTACGACCCACTTGTGTATACGGTATGACACACTTATTGAGGAAAAAATTTCATTAATTTTTCTGCGATAAAAAATATATTTTTTGAAAAATTGCAGTTTTTTAAAGTTGTCAAAAAGTTTTTATTATATTTTTTTTGAAAATCAAAAACAAAAAAAATAAAAAATAAAAAAGGTCAAAGGACTTGCGCAAACTGTTGAGGCCCATACGAATCTGTGCATCAGCACAGGCTGTACCTTGCAAGGGTACCGTAGGTACCCATTGGGACTTGTGTGCATTTTTTTTAATTTATTATTTTTATTAAAAAATTAAAAAATTTAAAATTTAAACAAAAATAATAATATAAAGTTTCTGTTGTACCTGTACTTGTATCTATCCTCAACTTTTGTGCAACGAATTTGGCAAGTTCGCTAATTTCAGCGGTCTATTTGGCGGTTTCTCCAACTTTGGTAGAGGACTAAATTTAACAGTCTATACTCTACATCTGGCGGAGTTCTAGATTTGTCTGGAGATAGTTAAAATTGGCGGGACTCTATATTTAGCAAGACCTCAACTAAATTTGGCGGAGGTGATTTTTTTAAACTCATGACTCCTCACTATTGAAGTTTTCACTTTTGCACCTGAATTTCAGAGGGCTCATTCTCAATCATATGAAGGCCTTTCTGAGTGCAATTTTTTTGATTTGGGGTAAAATTTCGCGCTCTTTGCAGTGGTGTGATTGGATTTTTCTCAAGTGATCATATTTTTCAAGAAAATCAGTTTTCTCATCAGATTTGAAGGACTCCTCATTTGAAAGCATCAAGTTTCGACAGTCCATGATAACCAAGTGTCAATTTTTGGATTGAAACTGTGTTAATTTTTTACATTTAGAAATTAACACAATTTCAATCCAGAAATTGACACTTGGACTCCTTGTTTTTTGAACTTCAATTGGATGTAACTTTCATGTACGACCTCTAATTGAGGTGATTATTTTTTCGAGCACTACACATTGGTGCTATTTTAAAGTTCTCATTGATTGTACTTTCAATATTTGAGTCCATTATTGGACATTGTAAAACTTTGGAAAACAACTCCAACATTGTAAACGAATTGATTTAGAAAGTACTAAATCATTTTTTGTTGGGGCCCCTCTTTGATACAACCCCTCTTTGATACAATGTCATTTCGACATTGTGTCAAAGAAAAAGATAGAAAAAAAAGATATGCCTTAGTGAAAGTAGGATGAGGAAGGATGATGAGGAAGTAGTGGTATGCCCTCTCGAGAGGATAGTTAGGTTCAAAGAAAACAAATGTGCTTTCGAAACGGATAAGAGGACTAGAAGACGAAGGACACAAAGGATAGAGGAACATAGATAAGGGTCGTGAAGGTGCAAAAAAGAAGAAATATTAGTGTGAAAAGATGAATGTTAGTATTAGAAATCTTCAATGTTTTGCCAAAACATAATAGGCCTTGCATTAAATCATCATTAGGTAGTAACTGATACAAATGGAGACAAACACCATGATATGAGATAGATTAAGGTGCGCAAGGTCATCCACCTGCTAAAAACAGACAGTCGCAGACAAGGAGTGTTCTAACTCATACTAAAGGCACAATTGCCCCAGTCTTTTTGTCAAGACAAACCACATACAACAAACAAATAAAAGACGGGTCATGAGATGCCATTGCTCCTCTAAATCCTTCATGGGACATCCTTGAGGAAACTAGTAACATGACTCAAAGATAAAGCCAAAAGATAGTCGACAAACAATAGTTAAAAAAATAGAATTCTAATACATCGTCGTTTCTCTAAATCCTTCACGAGACATCCTTGAGAAAGCTAGTAACATGATTCTAAATTAAAGTCAATAAAATGATAAGATAAACAAGCCACAAATTGAAAAAGCCAATAAAATATTTGTCAAAACTTGATCTGTTTGTTTGATTGTTTTGTTTGATAAGATGATTGATTGATAAAGCCCGCTTTCAGGAAGGACACATATCGTATAAGATGTTGAGTTTGGTTTCGAGTTTGTGACTATCTATATAAGGCATGACAAAACCCTGGTTTCAGAAAGACACGTATCGTATAAGATGTTGAGTCTGATGCCATTGATGTGATAACCTGTGTAAGGCCATGTTGATTTGTTTGACAATGTATGTATCTAGGAAGGACTCATCCTGAATAAGACCTAGGTTGATTGTTTTGCTGATATCTGTTTTCAAGGACACATCCTATAGCAGACATAAGTTGATTTGTTTTGTTTATTACTTTAACAATTTGTTTGATTTGACTTGATGAGATTGTTGACTTGTTCATCTTGTTGATGCATGACTTGATATGATGTGCTGACAATTGACTGTGTGTGATGACGAACCCTAAAGGACTGACCTAGTGCGGCCTTGGGGGCTCATCGATTGATGGCCTTGCCTACGTTATACACACAGAGACCTCGTAGTTCGAGTAGACTTTGATTGGAAAGACAGACTATAAAAAGTTTGATTTGTATGAAGATATCTGACGTGTGTGGTAGTGCATGTGACGAACCCTAATGGACTGACTTAGTGTGGCCTCAGGGGCTCATCGATTGATGGCCTTGCCTACATTATACACACAGAGACCTCATAGTTCGACACGACCAATGACCTTGTCATATAGACAAATGGATTGAATCATGATTTTATACAGACAAACCTAAATACCTCAGGGGCACATCGATAGATGGCCTTGCCTACATCCAGTCGTAGAGGCAACACAGTTTGATTTGTTTGACAATGTGTGTATCTAGGAAGGACTCATCCTGAATAAGACCTAGGTCGATTGTTTTGCTGATATCTGTTTTCAAGGACACATCCTATAGCAAACATAAGTTGATTTGTTTTGTTTGTTGCTTTGACAATTTGTTTGATTTGACTTGATGAGATTGTTGACTTGTTCATCTTGTTGATGCATGACTTGATAAGATGTGCTGACAATTGACTGTGTGTGATGACGAACCCTAAAGGACTGACCTAGTGTGACCTCGGGGGCTCATCGATTGATGGCATTGCCTACGTTATACACATAGAGACCTCGTAGTTCGATTAGACTTTGATTGGAAAGACAGACTATAAAAAGTTTGATTTGTATGAAGATATCTGACGTGTGTGGTAGTGCATGTGACGAACCCTAATGGATTGACTTAGTGCGGCTTCAGGGGCTCATCGATTGATGGCCTTGCCTACATTATACACACAAAGACCTCATAGTTCGACATGACCAATGACCTTGTCATATAGAAAAATGGATTGAATCATGATTTTATACAGACAAACCTAAAAGGACTGACCTAAATGCCTCAGGGGCACATCGGTAGATGGCCTTGCCTACATCCAATCGTAGAGGCAACACAGTTCGACAAATGACAAAGACTAATAAGTGCGATTGACTCTGACTTTATTTTTGGATTTTTGACATGTTTTGATTTTTTTGTCTTTTTGAAGTTTTTAGATGTTTTTGGATTTTTTCAGGAAATTTTGTAATGTTTTTTGGATTTTCGATGGTTTTACGTCTTCAGGATAACCAATGTAAGAACCAAATATGACATAGGTAAAGTGCTTGCCCTCAGTCAAGTATAAGACCAATTGATTATGAGTAGGATAGAATAGGGGATATGAAATGCACTCAATGTCAATCGTTCTAAGGTATGGAAAGGACAACCATTTATTATGAATGGTATGTACAAGGGATGGGGAAAATATGTGATATGTACAGGGATACGTGATATGTATAGGGAAGTCAGAGTAGAATGATAGTAGACAAAGAAGTAGAGTCAACTACACATGGTGCCTATTTGCTAGGTTTTCACCATGGTACTTATCCAAAGTGCCACTGAAGTGGTTTTCACTATTGAATGACTTATTTCTCTTTACTATTTTCTTGATTTTTTTTGTTTTTTTGATGTTACCAAGACGCTTGTTTGCCAGGTTTTCACCTAGGTAACGATTTTTTTGATTTTGATTTTGATTTTTGATAATTAAGACGAGGCTCTCAGAAGTTATGCGTAGAACTTCTTTAGATGAATACTATTGATAGGTGCTGATAACGATTCTCCTTCAGGAGTAGAGAGTTGATACGCTTCTGAACCAAAGGCTTCTGTGACAATGTAGGGTCCTAACCAGTTAGGTTCAAACTTTCTTGGTTTCTCTCTTTCAACTTGATTCTTAGGATTCTCCATTAAGACCAGGTCACCAATGTCAAAGTTTCTATTCAAGACCTTCCTGTTGTAGCTGCGACGAAGACGATTCTGATATGCTTGGAGATGATCTAATTCCTTTTGTCTTCATTCATCTAGGAATTCTAGCTTATGTAGTCTTGAAACTCAGTACTCTTCATCGTCAATGTGCCTTTTCAAAGATACCCTTAGGGAAGGAATCTCGACCTCAATAGGTAAGATGGCCTCATAGCCAAATACTAGGGAATATAGTGTGGCACCAGTGGGCATACAAATGCTTGTATGGTAAGCCCATAAGGTTGAATTTTGCTGTAAATACCAATCACGACCAACATCATTGACAGTCTTTTTGAGGATTCTGATGATTGTTTTATTAGATGCCTCTGCTTGGCCGTTACCTTGTGGGTAATATGGGGTGGAAAAATGTTGGATATGGAACTCTTCACAGAGATGACATACTTTTTGGTTGTTGAATGCACGACCATTATCTGTGATAATAGATTGAGGAACACCATACCGACATATGATATAGTTCAGGATAAACTTAGAGATCTGTGTGTCGGTGATGTAGGTCATGGGAATAGCTTCAATCCACTTCGTAAAATACTCAGTGGTGGTAATGATGAACTTATGGCTATTGGATGATGTGGGATGTATCTTACCTATGAGGTCGAGTCCCCATTGGGCAAAGGGCCATGGTGACGTTATGGGATAGAGCTCCTGCGCTGATGCATGTATCAAATCTCCGTGTACCTAACACTGGCGACATTTCTTGACAAAGATATATGAGTCCTTTTCCATGGTAGGCCAATAGTAACTCAGTCTCATAATCTTCTTAGTTAAGGTAGGACCGCTAGATGGGATCCACATATACCCTCATGTACCCCATGCAAGGTTGCTTGTGCTTCTACAATATCGAGACATCTCAATAGGGTATTGTCTAGGGCATATTTATAAAGGGCGTTTCTGATGATGGTGTACTTGGTTGACTTACAAAGGAATGACCTACGTTGGTTATTGGAAAGGTCAGGGGGTATGATCTCGACATGGAGGTAGTCATAGATATCTTTATACCGTGGGGAATCAGGACCAACAATATCACACACCATCTTTGAATCTGGGATGTCATAGGTAGGGACCAAAAGTTGTTCTACCAAGAACTCAAATTTAGGCACGTTGCAAGGTATGTCCAAGAGTGAAGCAATAATAGCCATGGCATCTGCTGTCCTGTATAGAACACGAGGTATTTGATGAAAGCCAACCTTGTCAAAGTACTCCTTGAAACTATCTGCCATGCATTTGTAGGGAGCAAGCTTTTCATCCTTAGTCTCATAGTCATCATTTACCTGTCGAATTATCAGTTCAAAATCACCATAAACTTATAGGTTCTTGATCTTCCATTTGACTGCCATGCGTAATCCTGTTACAAGAGCCTCATATTCTGCTATGTTGTTGGTACATGGAAAGGCTATCCTAAATGACTTAGGGATAGAATCACCTTGTGGTGTAATAAATAATATACCAGCCTCTGAGCCATGATTTGCATGAGACACATCGAAGTATAGTTTCCATGTCGTGCCTGTGTCAATGGTGAATATAATCTCATCAGGAAAATATGCAACTAAAGGGCGATCTGCTTGTATCGGTGCATCAACCAACTGATTAGCAATGACTTGTCCCTTGATAGCTTTTCTCTCCACATATTGGATATCATATTCGCTAAGTATCATTACCCATTTGGCCAGTCACCCTGTTAATGCTACTTTGCTTAGAAGATATTTTAGATGATCTATCTTCACAACCAACATTGTCTGGTGGTTTAGCATATAGTTCCTTATTTTTTGAGTAGGAAATACTACCGCAAGACAAGCACATTCAATGGTACTGTAGTTGAGTTCATAACCTACCAAAGTGCGACTAATATAGTATACTGCCCTTTTATGACCTTCATTGTCATTCTGTGCAAGCAATGCTCCTAGTGATGAGTAGGTTGTTGAAATATAGAGAATCAATGGTCGTCCCTCAACATGTGGCATTAAGACTGGTGGTGTGAGGAGGTAATCCTTAATCAGTTGAAAAGCTTTCTGACATTTACCTGTCCATACAAAAGGTATTCCCTTTCTAAGTAAATGTTGAAAGGGATGTGTCTTATCTGCTAACTGCACTATGAATCTTTTGATGGATTGCAGTCTCCCTTGTAATGTCCTTAGCTGACTGAGATTAGTTGGTGGAGGCATATTTATGATTGCTTTTACTTTGGCTAGATCCACTTCAATGCCTCATCTGGAAATGATATACCCCAAAAGCTTTCCTGATTTCACTCCAAACACACATTTCTTTGGATTTAGTCTCACTTTATACCCTTCTAGTCTTTGAAATATCTTGTCTAAGACCTATAAATGATCAGCCCTTGTTAGTGATTTAGCAATAAGATCATCGACATAATCCTCCATAAGAGTGTGTATAAGTGTTGTCAAACAGATTGCACCCGAATGCTTGAATATTGAAATTCAACAATTTATTGAAACATTGGAACTAATTCCAGGCTGTGGGTATCCTATAAGGAATTAAGCCTCCAGATTCTAGGTTGGATCCTATTTAATTTTTTGGTTAATAATTGAGTGATTTGCTGGAAAAGGGAGAAAGACTAAATCTAAATTCTGAACTATGAAACTTAACTATGGTGATGCACCAAAGTATTCAATATGCAAACTTAACTCATAGAATGATTACTCACTATTTTCATTCGCACAACTAGATCTAAAAGCTTAAACACTTGAATGATTTAAACAAAGGCTTTTAAAAAAACAATCATAGAAGGAAAATATGATTCTCACGACTAGATTGTTTGATTATTGATTAGCACAATGTTTAACCAGTGGATTTAAACTTGGATGCATACAAAAATTCATTAAGGAGACAAAAATATTTAAAGGTTTCATAAACTGCAAACACAATAATCACTTCGATCAATCCTACATGACAATGATGCTTGAAAACTTGAAGGCGAATTCTAAAAACGATGGTAATGAAAGGAGTCTTTCTACAAAAACACACTAATTGACCTGTAAACCTGCTGTTGTATTAATCTGAAAATAATGTTGAGTTACAAAATAATTTGCTTTGTAGAATGCAAAGGCTGAATAATAAGAACTAAATTGAAAAAGATAAACTTTTTCAATATATACAATGAGAATGCACTTCAAAGTGCATGAACAAGCAACTAAAAGTGATTTGAAAGTGAAAAATATCCTCCTCGAATGCCTCTCATGAGCAAAAGTAAAGAACCTCGAAAAATGGGCCCAAAACTAAAGCAAATTGAGTGTATGATGATCCAAACCCACAGTCACAATGTGTGTAATTGGAAAGTAACTCGAACTGAACTGATAAGCTATAAAAAATGAGTCCAAGCATGCAAAAATCTCCTCGTTTGTATCAATCCATCCGTGATATCTTGAACTCAATCCATGCATGATTAATCTTCAGTTGAGACAATAGTTACAACTCAGCTTTACATAACACTTATTTATTTGCATTTTAAAATGCTAAATTAATTAAATGATTTATAACATATCATTTAATTAATTAGTTTACATGATACAATGCAAATAAATAAATAAGAATAATTCACTTGCAAAATTTGAAAGTATTATTCTCCCCTCACGACTTTATACACTATACTTAGCATATATTTGAAAATATGCATATTCCATTTAACAAAAATAAAATGACTATATCATCTTATTATAGTCGACCATATTCATTTCATGCAATAATTACAAGGTCCGACCACATCATTGTGCATATTGTGAGCATTTGACTTAGAAGTTATGGCCACGAAGGATGAAGAAAGCAAAATGATAATGTTTCAATAATGACCAAAAATCCATTCTGACTTGGGCATATAGACAAAAGCCCTCAAACCCTAAAAAAAACATTATCATTACTTTGTATTTGACTTGGAGAAGCTTCGAGAGGAAAACTAGCCACCATGCTACCTAATAGGGTTTATGAGAAATTCTTTGATGTTGGGTAGTCTTGGATGTTTTCTGAGTGATCTTTTGCCAGATTTCCATAAGAAATTCATGGTAATACTAAATTTAAGCATTTCAATGTTCTTTTACTCCATTTTCTGAGACAAATTTGGGCATAAAAGCCACGACCATGCATATACTCTGATATTTTTTGTATCTTTAATTGTTTTGAGGCTGCCATTGTTGGAGTTTGAAGCTTGTCTTCACCATTCGAGCAATATCGGGATGACTTTCATGGTCTTTCCTGTTGATTATCTCTTGCATCCTGAATAACTTTATGAGGGAAACAGCTGGAAATCACAAGGTAACTTGCTTCTTTAACATAAATCTATGCTTTTCTTTCCATTCTGAAGCCATAGAATGGAAACTTTTACGTTTTGAAGCCATTTTTAATCATTTTGACTATAGCTAATGGATATTCCAGACTTTTCCCTTCTATCTCTGAACATATACATTTACAACTTGAAGATATTTATCATGATTTGAATCTGGCGGCGGCTATCCTTATTCTGAATCTAGGTATTCTTGTTTCACGAACAGACTCGAAGGTTTATCTGGAATTCGAATGCTTCTTAAATCCTTCTGAAAACATTCATATGACTACTTATATATTCAACTTTCTATAGCTTTCTATCACTCTTTGACAATAAGAATATTTTCAAATGGATCGCAGTGCTATCCTTTATACTGCTGTGCACGAACTCTACCATGAGTATATTATCATTCTTAATTTATGATGTGAACATAATGGTATCTTCTTTTGAAATAGACTGTAGACATTTCACTGTTGTGGCTTTGAATGGCATTGTGACTCTGATTTTTCCTTTTCATACTAATCCATACATTGTGGCTTCACCTTATCACTACTCTGATAAATGCTCATTATCATGACTGTGCTACAGCTGAAACTGTACATTCCTCCCATAATCGTATATGCATTATTTTTTTGCTATCTAAATGTTGTTCAAATTCTGGCATCTTTGTTGTGATAAGGTATGTTGTAATTTTGACTATTGTTCAAATCATGGTGATTGTCATTCGTGGTAATTTATGACTGATTATGAGCTAAACTATCATCATTTCAAAAACTCTTATGAGATTAGCATGATCTTTGATTTGTTTCACATTTCTGCTGATAAGCTCAAACAGAGCTTACAGTTGTTAGAATTTGTACCTTTCTCATACTATACATGCCTCACAGGGTTATATGATGTCTTCTTTTAAGATTGTTATATGCTTTTGAAGTTATGAACACTCAGAAATAAGGCTGCTCTTATGATTATATCCTTTAGCTTCATCATATCTCTTAATGACTGTTATCAATATTAATGAACTTGCGTATGTAACTTGAGAGTGTGTCCTCCTTGATATGTCGAGCTCAACCCTTGTGGGAGCCCGTTTCACTCCACATATCTGATGAAATGATCTCGAACATGATGAACCTATTCCTGCACACTGAAACAAACAAGTTAGCAAAATAAAAAAAGCTGAAAGCTTCCATTAAGTTATGTTTCTCTTGATTATCAGCCTCTCATCTGATGAATGCTTGTTTTGATGCAAATTACATTTATGTTGGTAGTATAGGCATAAGGAAAAATGTAATTCATCATTGCTTAGAGTACATATCTAACGCCATTTCTTTATAACTTTGCAGGTTCATGGAATGAGGAAACGAGGCAACAATAGCTTGGAGACGCGACAACTGAAGACACCAACGAAAGTGATTCATCATTACAGGCAATGATGAATTGCTCCTCTTCTTTATACTTATGTTATGTTCAGTAGTGTAATTTGTCTTGAATTGTGTATTCATCATTTGATTGTCATAATCAAATTCAGTTACTCTCGCGGCTTGTGTGAGATTCAACATTTTTACAAAATGAATAAAAAACATTACTATGCAAATTTTCAATCTTTTGTTTCAAATGCTTGCACAATAAACTATGATTCAGATGTAAATTGATCTCTATGATGATCATTGAATACTTAAATCAGCAAAACATGAAAAATTTTGTACCTATCAATGATGAATTTCATTCAGCTCTACCTGTTTGAGCTCGAAGTGAAAAATAGGTAACAATAAGGTCGTGAAAAATAGTGGTCATAGCTCTCTGATATGTTGCTCTAGTGTTTTTGAGTCCAAAGGGCATTCCATTCTAGCAATATGTTCCCCAAGGACATGTGAAAGTTGTTTTAGGTTGGTCTTCAGTTGCAATTTTGATCTGATTATACACTGAAAATCCATCCATAAGGGATAACATCTCATATCTTACGGTCATGTCTACTATCATGTCAATGTTGGGCAGAGGGAAGTCATCTTTAGGACATGATTTATTTATATCTCTAAAATTTGTGCAGATACAAATGCCCCCTGTTGGTTTGGTGATTGGTACAAGATTGGAAATCCAATCTGCATAGTCGATTGATCTAATGAAGCCAACATCTAACAGTTTCTTCAGCTCAACCTTGACTAGTAAATCAATCTATGGGTGCATTTTCGTCAATTTCTGTTTCACTGGTTTTACACCTGGTTGTAAGGAAAAATGATGTAGTACAAGTTTAGGATCTAGCCCAGGCATGTATGCTTATGACCAGGAAAAATTAATCTATCATTGTGTAAAGAAGTCACAGAATTCTGGCTGCTATGCTGTTGTCAATAATGCTACAAAATATACCGGTCGGGGATTCTCTTTTGTGCTTATGTTAACTTCCACTGATTCTTCAACTAGCATGGGTGACTTTTTCTGTGCAACAGGGAGAATGTTCAAACCTCCATGCTTAGGTGCCTTAGAGAGGTTTTCACATTCAGATGCGTCCTTACTTTTTGCTTTTTCATTGTCTAAAGGCGCCTTTCGGTTTTCACCTAGAGACTCATCATTTTTATCTTTTTCATTCTTTTTCTTATTTTTGGGACTGGAGGGTTGAATAGATTCCCCAAAATATGCCTTGTTGTCCAAGTCAATGGTAAACCCAACCTTGTGATCACCACTAGGTATGCCTTCTCGTAATCCCAAGAACTCAACAATTGCTTCGTTATTCTCAAAAACACCTAAGATGGGTGTGTCGTGTTGGTCCCAATCGATGAGCTGGGGATAAACTAAAGGCATGTCATCATCGAAGTTGTTAAGTTCAACGAGGTCAAGGTAAAAGCTGAGTTGTTCATATAGTCACAAAAGTTTCGTACCAAGTCCTCTTAGCTCTTTTGCTTAGATCTAGGTGGACTCTGAGGTGGACCTAATGCCAACGTTTGATTATCTGAAACGGATTTATCAGGTTCCCAAGAGGTAGGTAGGATCAAGAGATTCCCAGTAGTAATGTTTAAACCATTCCTCTTTTGTCAAAGTCTTAGGTGGACAAGAATTCAAAGGATTTGGTGAGGATTTCAACATTAAGTCAAGTTCTCCAAAAAGTTTATCAAGGTCCATGGCATAGGTGGAGGATAGGGAATCCCACTCATATTTGTTTGGGTCGGGGGAATCATAGTAGGGTTGGTCAGATGGTTTGTCACATGTCTCGATATTTTAAGAAGCACTTACTTCCTGAATCGGTTGAAACCCAAGCCCTAAGCCTTTCACCACTTAGAAACAATGATTGGTTCAGTCCTCCCATCTTGATGTAATCATAAACCACTATGTCCATTATATCCCTTGCTCTGCATGATTGTGAAACCTTTGCCATATTGATATGTAGGAATGTGAGCAAGTGAGGGAGGTTCTCCATGGTCTTCTCTCTACAACCAGGAGGTCACATCTTATGCGTGTATGGATTCTTTGCTTAATTCTCCCCATTTTGTAAAGGTTGTTGAGGGAGGGATGTGTATGGTGACCACTGACTGTCTCTTATCTATTGTAGGTAAACAATATGATTTAGGAGGAATCCGATGGCTAATGCAATAAGATGTCTTCATGTGATATTCTCCACAACCCTTGTCTTGGATCTCAACCTTAGGAGTGGAAGGTAATGAAGGAAAAGTGGATGTTCTAGTGAGAGTAGATGGATTGACATAATGAGATTAATTGGATGATGAGGCTTCTTGGTTTACATGCACTTGGCGCTGGGGCGCCTCTCGTAAATGGTGCAATATTGGAATGGATTTGGGTCACCATCTATTGTTATTTCAGTGCCATTGTACGGAAATTTGAGACATTGATGGTAGGTAGAAGGAATTGCCTTCATAGCATGAATTCATGGTTTGCCTAGCAGAAGGTTGTATGGAAGGGTGAGATCCAAGACTTGGAATTTTGTCTCCATGACTATAGGACCAATTTTGATAGGAAGTGTTACCACCCCCTTTGATTTGCATTCTTCATCGTCATAAGCCTTAACGACAATGTTTTGGTTGTGTCCACACATGCTTTTGAGAAATCTAATGCCTTAACCAATTTTAAAGTACAAATATTTAACCCTGCTCCTCCATCTACTAGGACTCTTCTAACTTTGGTTTTGTCAACAAGGACTTCAATATGTAATGGGTCATTATGATTTGTCTTCTCAGTTGCATACTCTTGTTTAGAGAAGGTGGCATGATGATTATTAGTCAAGTAGCCCACCATTTCCTCGAAATGATTGACATCGAGATCATTAGGGACAGTGGTACTTTGTAAGGCCTTGTCTAAAACACAATGATGTTTAGGGGAGATACGCAATAGTTCCAAGACGGAGATTTGGGTTGGGGTCTTCCCCAACTGGTCAAGTAAGTTATACTGCGACTTGGAAGTCTGTGGTGGTTGATGTGATGTAGGGCCTTGGATGGTGATCTTGGTCCGACAAGTATTAACAACACACTTGGGAGTTCTATTTATGGAAATGGTATTGACCTGCTCATGAGCGGCCTGAAGGTGATTTATGATTGTGCCACTATAATCATGCTTAACATTAGCATAGTTGGCCGAAGTATTGGTCTTGTTACTCAAACTGGGGGCATTTCCTTTCACATGGTCATGTAATGGATCCCAAAAGACCTTGTGATCAATGTTCAAAGATGTAAGTTTCTGTCCACTGACTTCAATAGTTCTATTGTCAACAAAGTCCTATATGATGTTTTTCAGTTGATGACAATTTTGTAGGCTGTCCTTTGGTCTGATGGAAATCACAAAAGGCATTATCATCCCACGAAGATGGTTTGAATTTGCCTGGATCGTATTGTCTTGGCTCTTGAAGCTGTATAAGATTGTGTTGCAACAGTTGTTTGAAGATTGACTCGATGGGTTCCCCGAGGGGAGTGAACTCATGTTTTGGAAATCGTCTCTAGTGTTGTGGCAGTTGGATGTTTTGGGTAGTGTTGTGGGTTTGGTTGATGACGTTAAGTGTGTTGGTAGAGGGGTTATTTCCTCTAAGTGTGATGATCGGTCTTGCTTGTAAAGTTTTAGCATCAACTACCCCATCATTGGTAATGTTTTTATTCTGAGACCAAAACTTGTTTTAGTCAATGGGGGTGTTTTGCACATTTCAATTTCTATTCGTTGTCTATCTTAAGTTCTCCTTTGTCAATGAGCTTTTTCTAGTATGAGCCCCTTTTCCACTAGTTTTGTAAAGGATGTGCAACAATGTACCCTTAAGTCACTTCTCAATTTTGGGTTGAGGTTTTCTTGGAACATAGTGACCTATTTCTCAGGTATTTCGACAGGAGATCAATTGGCTATAGTTCGCCACCTCTGGAAGAAGCAATAAAAGTTTCTTCTTCGTCTTGTGTAGTATGAAACAAGGTTGCTATGTTAATCTAATGGTCTATTGCATGAGAATTGTTCAATGAATTTCTCAGCCAGTTCGCCCCATGATTTTATGCCATAGTCAAGACCTGAAAACCACTCTAGTGCAATTCCAATAAGACTTCTTGGAAAGAGTCTCATAAGATAGGTGGGGTCGTAGGCAACATCTATGCACATTGTGGAAAATTCTCTTATGTGTTCGATTAGATTTCACTTTCCATTGTACTTGCGCAAGTTTGGTATAACATACCCATGAGGGAAAGGTGTCATGTACAATGATTTGTTGTTCCCAACAAGAGGACCGAAGGGATTGGACGATGACACCCCTATGGTGAAATTTAGCCCAGGTGTGTCAAGGTAGGCTTACCAAATGGAGATGTGTGTATTGTTGAACCACTTTGTGTAGGTCCTCCAGATGGTATAGCAGTAGTCACTTGAGGTATAGTAGCACCAGTGGTAGTGGTGTTTATTCCCTGAGTAGATGCAGTTTGTAGTGTACGAACATCAAAATCAGGAGGTAGTTTGGCACCTTCTGCTAGCAATTTGGCTAAGTATCATTGAGGATCATTTGCTAGATAGTCATCTACAAAGGAAGCAAACTCAGGGTCCTGTGCAGCAACATCTATGTCTTTCACTATAACACTTCCTTGTGTGTGTCTAGTAACAAATTTCTCTAACAAATTCTTGTGAGGTCTTGATGAAGATGTCCCTGTAAAGGGGTTTGAGAACGGATTGATGAATTCATTTGGATCAGCCATGTTTTCTCTTTCTTTCCTTTTCGATCTTGTTCTAACCATGTAATGTAAGCTCAAAGTGCAAGTGATGCAAAAGCTAAGCCTATGGATAGTATGAATCTAATATATGTTTTTCAGATTTTCCAAATATAAAGGATGTATGTATGTAGCTATTTTTTTGGTATTTTCTTTGCAAATAAGGTATGTCTAAAATGATTCTATTTGAGGATGACAGTGTCCGAATATGCAAAATTCTAAGTGACCAAATTGGAAAATTCTAAAAGAGGTTACCTATCAGCTAAAGCTTAACCCAGGTTTCAATTTAGTTTTGACAAGGAATCTTCGTAGGACTAGGACCAAAAAATAAGGTGAACTCCCAAACTAGACCAATGAGTTGGAAGGATTCACGTGTATGACAAAAGATATGATGACTAGGTTCAATGACAACATTTGTTGAATCAAGGGTTTATCCAAAGCGTGAAAGGTGCCTATCCTAAAATCTACAAAAAATTATCTCTCTAAAGGAAATAAAGACCCTTAAGATGAAAGTAAGATCTACAACTAGGGTATCTATCACTATGATTGAATGATTTCTAAAGAATGTAAACATGCAAATTTTTAGCAAACTTTCTAGTTTTTTTCCAAGAATTAGGGAAAAGGATAAGTCAGATACTGGTTTGACTGTTTGTTCTCGGTCTGTGATAGTAAATTTAACAGTTGCGGTTTACTTTCTCAATTGTGGTTTTCTGGGAAATTCAGTTATATGTATCAGACACATGTAGTTTTGTTTGTAGCAGATGCGATTCAGGGTATCAATTGTGACTCTGTACTGATCAAATGCGGTTTTCAAGAGTCTGACTATGTACTGGTAGAAGTAGGTTGGTTATGTGACAGTGGCATATGTGTCATTCCAGACTGCAGATGTAGCTCACCTATTCAGATGCATCACAAAATGTAACAAATGCGGGTTTATCAGTAACATAGGTAATGACAGATGTGACTGAGATATCCGATGCGGTTTTTCTACTAAACAAATGCGAACTATTTTGGCAGATGCGACATAAGTTTAAATAGATGCGACTCAGATTTAGGGACATGCAAATTGGACTAGGTTTCTGAAAGATGCGACAAACTCTGTAATAGATGCTACTCTAAGTACAGATGCAAGTTAATGACAGGAAGATGCGACTCAATTTTTGATAAACGACAGATTGGACTCAGTTTTGACAAATGCGACAGAATGGTAAAAAAAGTGACTATACTTAACAGATGTGTTTTTCTAGTGAACAATTGCGACTCTATTAACAGTTGCGGTTTTCCAGTAAATGACAGTTTAAACTGACTCTGTTTCGTGATCAAGTTTTGACAAGAAAAGATAGTCAGAAGACAATGTATTTTCAGTTTGACAATCATGAACATGTTTATTTCTAGAAAACAAGTACAATCCTAAGGCTGTGAAAGACAATACTTGTTGATTTCTCACTTGGGTTTCCCTAGCTACGCTTATTTAAAGCGGATGACTAGTAGCTTGACTCCACTGGCTCCACTCCACGACACTCACTTCTTTGGGACAACCAAGCTACAATACCCATGAAACTCCCATGGCATACTTCTCATCTCTACTATGAACCATAAGAACGTGAGATGGCTTCATAGGTTTGACTTGCTGTACCAACAAATAGATAAAGGTTTTTGGCTTAACTAGAAACAAGGGATTTTTAGTAATGGAATTCCATTCCTGGGGTATTGTCCATGTGACAAGAGACCATTGCTGCCCTTCTTGTTGGAACAATTCTCGTGATACTTGAACTTTCCTCAAGTACCCACTTTTATATACTGACTAGAAGTCGCTTGGGTTCAGCGTGTTACCGGTCTAAGTCATCTTGGGGTGAGTACTTTTTCCCACCAAGACAAGCCCAATTTCTCGAGTCAGTAGTAGGTTCTCTTGCACCCAGGATCACACAAATGCGCAAGGGGAGAGGACACTTCTATATACTAAATCGGGGGTAATAACAGAGCATGTTTTCACACCAAACACAATAGACAATAGTAAATTTTAAACCCAAATGACAATTTTCTAATCTACCAAACAATATGTTTCAAAATAGTCTTCGACACATGTTGCAAAATAATTTATCAGTAGTTTTGAATTGGTCTTTTTCGATCGTCCTACAAGAGGGGTTTCAAAAACATGTCTTCTATGCTACGCCCTACAAACACTATGTTAATTGCTTAGTTGCAAACTACAAATTAGCTAAAATAAAAACACAATTAAAACTGTAAATCAGAAATTGAACCCAGAAATTTCACCAGTCAGATGCTTCGTTCAGAGTAGTAGACGCATTGTGGATTTTTACCAGTCGATTGCATCACAAAGAGCCACGAATGCATCAAATTTTGTCAAATGTGTCGCTGTATTTGGCAGATGCGGTTCGTAATATTAGTTGTGTCATTTTGTCTATTATATGTGTCGGGACGTATGATACCTACAGAAATTGAATAAAACCTCTATGGATTTGCGAAGAACGTGTCTTCATGTCAGGTTCACCAATGTAATATCATGAAAACAAAATGGGATTAAAGCAATAACAATGTGATCAAACTCAAATCATAAACTAAAACTAAACAACAAAGCACAAAGGAAATTATAAACATAAACAAAGAGCGATCTCACCCAGTATCTACATCCTTCCATGAATGACCTCGATTGTCCTTCTCCATTTCACCATGACGGTATTCTTTCCCTCAGATTTTCAGTATGTGTGCAAGTATAGCCTTGATGTCTGTGATTATAGTGAAGTATCGTAGATTAAACAAGTGCTCCAAAAGTCATACAATTTTGGGAGGAGTTGAAATGATGAAAGTCAGGTCAATTTATAGAAAATTGACCATTCAAATGAGAGGCTGAGATTGAAAGATAGATGAACGATGTAGATTAAAATATTCGACATGCATTGAGATAAGTGTTAGTACTGATGTGAGTGATAAAACCTAAGAATAGAGATCGAGATTAAATAATGATTTAATCTCTAGTTGAAGGTATTCGAAAATTAGAAGAATAATGTTTGCAAGAAAAGGATAAATATAGATTAACAGAAATAGTCTATTCGAACACACATAAATTAATTAATTAAATAAATATATTTAATTAATAAATGTGTACATGCATAAGAATTAAAACTAGACAACTGACTAGTTATGATAAAGTTTATTCGTGAAAGACAATCAGTTATTAAATCAGGAGATAACTCATTGATTTAAATAGATCTCAAGACAAGTGGAAATGAATAATTAGATAAATTAAACAATTATCTAAATATAAAAGAATATATCCCCAAAATAGGCTTTTATGAATTAAATGATTATTTAATTCAACATTCGACATTTAAGGATTATTTAATTGACTGAGGAATTGATGAATAGTTAAATAATTAAAGTATTTATTTAATTATAGTCGGAAATATGATTAGGATAAATTAAGTAAGAATTTATTTAATTTAAGAAAGAGGATAAAGTTGATTAGTGATGTAATTATATAAATAACATTTATTTAATTAAACAAAGTTTGAATAAAAATAATATGAATTAATTAAATAATTAAGTTTATTTAATTAATAGACGAATAAATGTTAAAATGAATGAATTAAATAATTAAAAGTTATTTAATTAATAGATGAGAAAGAAATTTAGAGAATAATTAAATAATTAACATTATTTAATCACGACTATAAAGATACAAATTATGAAGAAATTGAAGTCGCAAGCTTAGACCAAATTTCAGTGTCTACATTTTGCCCCTCTTTGATACAATGTCATTTTGGCGTTGTGTCAAAGAAAAAGATAGAAAAAAAGATATGCCCTAGTGAAAGTACGATGAGGAAGGATGATGAGGAAGTAGTGGTATGCCCCCTCGAGAGGACAAACAGGTTCAAAGAAAACAAATGTGCTCTCGAAATGGATAAGAGGACTAGAAGATGAAGGACAAAAATGATAGAGGAACATAGATAAGGGTGGTGAAGACGCAGAAAAGAAGAAATATTAGTGCAAAAAGATGAATGTAAGTATTAAAAATCTTCAATGTTTTTCCAAAACACAATAGGCCTTGCATTAAATCATCATTGGGCAGTAACTAATAAAAGACCTATTGTGTTTTGGCAAAACATTAAAGATTTCTAATACTAACATTCATCTTTTCACACTAATATTTCTTCTTTTCTACATCTTCACCACCCTTATCTATGTTCCTCTATCCTTTTTGTCCTTCATCTTCTAGTCCTCTTATCTATTTTGAGAGCACATTTATTTTCTTTGAACCTAGCTGTCCTCTCGAGGGGGCATACCACTACTTCCTTGTCATCCTTCCTCATCGTACTTTCATTGGGGCATATCTTTTTTTTTCTATCTTTTTCTTTGACACAATGCCAAAATGACATTGTATCAAAGATGGGCAAAATGTAGACACTGAAATTTGGTCTAAGCCTATGACTTCAATTTCTTCATAATTTGTATCTTTATAGTCGTGATTAAATAATGTTAATTATTTAATTATTCTCTAAAGTTATTTCTCATCTATTAATTAAATAACTTTTAATTATTTAATTAATTCATTTTAACATTTATTCCTCTATTAATTAAATAAACTTAATTATTTAATTAATTCATATTATCTTTATTCAAACTTTGATTAATTAAATAAATGTTCTTTATTTAATTACATCACTAATCAACTTTATCCTCTTTCTTAAATTAAATAAATTCTTATTTAATTTATCCTAATCATATTTCTGACTATAATTAAATAAATACTTTAATTATTTAATTATTCATCATTTCCTCAGTCAAATAAATAAAATTTAATAAATAATCTTAATTCATAAAAGCCTATTTTGGGGATATATTCTTCTATATTTAGATAATTGTTTAAGTTATCTAATTATTCATTTCCACTTGACTCGAGATCTATTTAAATCAATCAATTATCTCCTGATTTAATGACTGATTGTCTTTCACGAATAAACTCTCTGTTATAACAAGTCAGTTATCTACTTTTAATTCTTATGCATGTACACATTTATTAATTAAATATCTTTATTTAATTAATTAATTTACACGTGCATTTGAACAGACCGTTTTTGTTAATCTATCTTTATCCTTTTCATGCAAACATTATTCTTCTAATTTTCGAATACCTTCAACTAGAGATTAAATCATTATTTAATCTTGATATCTATTCTTAGGTTTTATCACTCACGTCAGTACTAACACTTATCTCAATGCATGCCAGATCTTTTAATCTGAATCATCTGTCTATCTTTCAATCTCAACCTCTCATTCAAATGATCAATTTTCTATAAATTGACCTGACTTTTATCATTTCAACTCCTTCCGAAATTGTATGACTTTTGGAGCACTTGTTTAATCTTCGATACTTCACTATAATCACATACATCAAGGCAATACTTGCACACATACTGAAAATCTGAGGGAAAGAATACCGTCACAACGAAATGGAGAAGGACAATCGAGGTCATTCATGGAAGGATGTAGATACTGGGTGAGATTTCTTTTTGTTTATGTTTATAATTTCTTTTGTGCTTTGTTGCTTAGTTTTAGTTTACGATTCGAGTTTGATTGCATTGTTATTGTTTTAATCCCATTTTGTTTTCATGATGTTACAATGGTGAACCTGATGTGAAGACACATTCTTCGCAAATCCGTAGATGTTTTATTCAATTTTTGCAAGTATCGTACGTCCTGACGCATCTGATAGACAAAACGACACAACTGATATTACGATCTGCATCTGTCAAATACAACACCACATCTAAAAAAAATTGAGGCATCCGTGGCTCTTTGTGACACAATTGAATGGTAAAAATCTATGACGCATCTACTACTCTGAATGAAGCATCTGACTAGTGAAATTTCTAGGTTTAATTTCTGATTTACAGTTTTCATTGTGTTTTTATTTTAGCTAATTTTCGGTTTGCAGCTAAGGAGTTAACATAGTGTTTGTAGGACGTAGCATATAAGATAATTTTTCGAAACCCCTCTTGCAGGATGAACGACGAAGACCAATTCAAAACTATTGATGAATTGTTTTGTAGGACGTGTGTCAAAGACTATTTTGAAATAGACTGTTTGGTAGATTAGAAAATTGTCATTTGGGTTTAAAATTTACTACTATCTACTATGTTTGGTGTGAAAGCACTCTCTGTTATTACCCCCGATTCACTATATAGAAGTATCCTCTCCCCTTGTGGATTCGTGCGATCTTGAGTGTAAGAGAACTTGTTACTGACTTTAGAAATTGGGCCTGTCTTGGTGGGAAAAAGTACTCACCCCAAGATGACCCAGATCGGTAACACGCTCAACTCGAGAGACTTCCAGCCGGTATATAAAAGTGGGTACTTGAGGAAAGCTCAAGTATCACGAGTATTGTTCCGACAAGAAGGGCAACAATGGTCTCTTCCGCATGGATGATACCCCACTAACGAAATGCCCTTATTAAAAAGCCCTTGTTTTTAGTTAAGGCAAAAAAAATTATCTATTTGCTGGTGCAGTAGGTTAGACCTATGAAGTCGTCTCACATTCTTACAGTTCATAGTAGAGATGAGAAGTATGCCATGGGAGTTTCATGGGTATTGTAGCTTGGATACCCTGGAGAAGTGAGTGTCGTGGAGTGGAGCCAGTGGGGTGAAGCTACTAGTCATCTGCTTTTGAATAAGCGTAGCTGGAAAAACCCAAGTGAGAACTCAACAAGTATTGTCTTTCATGATCGTCAAACTAAAAATACATTATCTTCTGATTGTCTTTGCTTGTCAAAACTTGATCACGAAACAGGGTTAGTTTAAATTGTCATTTATTGGAAAACCGTAACTGCTCATCAGAAAACCACAACTGTCAACAAAGTCACAATTGTTCACCAGACAAATGCATTTGTTAACTATAGTTGCATCTGTTTACCAGTCTGTCGCATCTGTCAAAACTGAGTCCAATATGTCATTTATCAAAAACTGAGTCACATCTACCTGTCATTAACTTGCATCTGTACTTAGAGTCACATATGTTACAAAGTCTATCACATTTGTCATAAACCTAGTCTAATTTGCATGTCCCTGAATTTGAGTCGCATCCGTTTAAACTTGTGTCGCATCTACCAAAATAACTCGCATCTGTTTAGTAGAAAAACCGCATATGATATCTTATTCATGTCTGTCATTACCTTTGTTACTGATAAACCCACATTTGTGACATTCTGTGACGCATCTGAATAGGTGAGCCATATCTGCAGTCTGGAACGACGCATATGCCCCTGTCACAGAACCAACCTACTTTTACCGGTACATAGTCAGAGTCTTGAAAACCGTGTCTGATCAGTACAGAGTCGCAATTGATAACCCGACTCACATCTACTGCAAACAAAACCACATGTGTCTGATACCTAAAATTAAATTTACCAGAAAAATGCAATTGAGAGTAAATCGTAACTGTTAAATTTACTATCACAAACCAAGAACAAACAGTCAAACTAGTATCTGACTTATCCCTTTTCACTGATTCTTGGATAGAAACCATAAAGTTCACTCAAAATTTGCACGTTTACATCCTTTAGAAATCATTCAGTCATAGCAATAGATACCCTAGTTGTAGATCTTACTTTCATCTTAGGAGTCTTTATTTCCTTTAGAGAGATCATCTTTTGTAGATTTTAGGATAGGCACCTTCACACTTTGGATAAACCCTTGATTCAACAAACATTTTCATTGAACCTAGTCATCATATCTTTTGTCCTACACGTGAATCCTTCCAGCTCATTACTCTAGTTTGGGAGTTCACCTTATCTTTTAGTCCTAGTCCTACGAAGGTTCCTTGTCAAAACTAAATTGAAACTTGGGTTAAGCTTTAGCTGATAGATAACCTCTTTTAGAATTTTCTAATTTGGTGACTTAGAATTTTTCATATTCAGACACTATCATCCTAGAATAGCATCATTTTAGACATACCTTATTTTGCAGAGAAAATACCAAAAAAATAGCTACATACATACATCCTTTATATTTGGAAAATCCCCAAAAAATAGATTAGATTCATACTATCCATAGGCTTAGCTTTTGCATCACTTGCACTTTGAGCTTACATTACATGGTTGAAAGAAGATTGAAGAGGAAAGAAAGAGAAAAGATGGCTAATCCAAATGAATTCATCAATCCATTCTCAAACTCCTTTTCAGGGACATCTTCATTGAGACCTCACAAGACTTTGTTAGAGAAATTTTTTACTAGAGACACACAAGGACGTGTTATAGTGGAAGACATAGATACTGTTGCATAGGACCCTGAGTTTTCTTCCTTTGTAGATGACTATCTAGCAAATGATCCTTAATGATACTTAGCCAAATTGCTAGTAGAAGGTGCCAAACTACCTCCTGGTTTTGATGTTCATACCCTACAAACTACATCTGTACTCAAGAAACAAACACCACTACCACTGGTGCTACTATACCTCAAGTGACTACTGCTATACCATCTGGAGGACCTACACAAAGTGGTTCAAAAATACACACATCTCCATTTGGTACGCCTACCTCGACACATGGGCTAAATTTCACCATAGGGGTGTCATTGTCCAATCCGTTTGGTCCTCTTGTTGGGAACAAAATATCTAGAACATCTACTCCTATTCCAAGTGTCAATGTCACTAGCACTATTCCACAGACAATAGCTATACCCAGTGTTAATGTTACTAGTACTATACCATAGATTGGAGTTTCACAGATAGGAGGCATACCCTTTTTCCAATATGGAAACCGACCCGTCACTTTGCCAATTTTGGGTCAAAATCCATTTTCACAGATTCTGAGTCAAAATCCATTTTCACAAATTTCGAGTCAAAATCCATTTTCACAAACTCCGAATCAAAATCCATTTACACAAACCCCAAATCAAAATCCATTTTCATAGAATCTGAATCGAAACCCATTCACTAACATTCCAAATCAAAATCCACTTTACATACCGACATTTAATCAAAACCCATCGCAAAAATTATATTCCAAAACACGTACATAGATCCAAATAATCTAGCTAACACATCATTAACACTAGTTGACGTCCAACAAACATAAATGCACACACTTCAAACACAGATGGATAGCATGGCAGTGTCTAACAAGAAAACCTTTTTAGCAAAGGATTTATGCCCATTTCACTTCGAAAAATCATTATACATGACACCTTTCCCTCATGGGTATGTTATACCAAACTTGTGCAATTACAATGGAAAGTGAAATCCAATCGAACACATAAGGGAATTTTCCACGAAGTGCATAGATGTCGCCTATGACCCCACCTATCTTATGCGACTCTTTCCAAGAAGTCTTATTGGAATTGTACTAGAGTGGTTTTCAAGTCTTGACTATGGCATAAAATCATGAGGCGAACTGGCTGAGAAATTCATTGAAAAATTCTCATTTAACATAGACCATGAGATTAACATAGCAACCTTGTGTCATACTACACAAGACGAAGGAGAAAATTTTATTGCCTTCTTCTAGAGGTGGAGAACGATAGCCAGTCGATGTCATGTTGAGATATCTAAGAAATAGGAGGTCAGTATGTTCGAAGAAAACCTCAACCCAAAATTGAGAAGTGACTTAAGGGTACATTGTTGCACATCCTTTATAGAAATAGTGGAAAAGGGGCTCATACTAGAAAAATATCTCATTAACAAAGGAGAACTTAAGACAAACACCGAACATAAATCAAAATGTGCAAAACACCCCCAATGATAGAAACAAGTTTTTGTCTCAGAATAAAAACGTTACCAACAATGAGGTAGGTGATGTTAAAACTTTACAAGAAGGAACGATCATCACACTTAGAGGAAATAACCCCTATACCAACACATTTAATGCCATCAACCAAACCCCCAACACTACCCAAAACACCCAACGACCGCAACAACAAAGACGATTTCCAAAATGCGAGTTCACTCCCCTCGGGGATCCCATCGAGTCAGTTTTCAAACAACTATTGCAACACAATCTTATACAACTTCAAGAGCCAAGACAATACGATCCAGGGAAATTCAAACCATCTTCATGGGATGATAATTCCTTTTGTGATTTCCATCAGACCAAAGGACATAACCTAAAAAATTGTCGTCAACTGAAAAACATCATACATGACTTTTTCGACAATAGAACTATTGAAGTTAGTGGATAGAAACTTACATCTTCGAAAACTGATCACAAGGTCTTTTGGGATCCATTACATGACCATGTGAAAGGAAACGCCCCCAGTTCGAGTAACAAGATCAATACTTTGACCAACTATGCTAATGTTAAGCATGATTATAGTGGCAAAATAATAAATCACCTTTAGGCCACTGATGAGCAGGTCAATACCATTTCCATAAATAGTACTCCCGAGTGTGTTGTTAATACTCGTTAGACCAGGATCACCATCCAAGGCCCTCCATCACATCAACCACCACAGACTTCCAAGTCGTAGTTTAACTTACTTGACTAGTTGGGGAAGACCCCAACCCAAATCTCCATCTTGGAACTATTGCGTATCTCTCTTGAACAACGCTCCATTTTAGACAAGGCCTTACAAAGTACCACTGTCCCTAATGATCTCAATGTCAATCATTTTGAGGAAATGGCGGGCTACTTGACTAATAATCATCATGCCACCTTCTTTGAACAAGACTATGCAATTGAGAAGACAAATCATAATGACCGATTACATCTTGAAGTCCTTGTTGACAAAACCAAAGTTAGACGAGTCCTGGTAGATGGAGGAGCAGGGTTAAATCTTTGCACTTTAAAATTGGTTAAGGCATTAGGTTTCTCATAAGCATTTGTGGACACAACCAAAATCATTGTCGTTAAGGCTTATGATGATGAAGAACACAAATCAAAGGGGGTGGTAACACCTCCTATTAGAATTGGTCCTACAGTCATGGAGACAAAATTCCAAGTCTTGGATCTCACTCTTCCATACAACCTTTTTTTAGGCAGATCATGGATTCATTCTATGAAGGGAATTCCTTCTACCAACCATCAATGTCTCAAATTTCTGTACAATGGCACTGAAATAACAATAGATGGTGACCCAAATCCATTCCAATATTGCACCAATTTACGAGAGGCATCCTAGCACCAAGTGCCTGTAAACCAAGAAGCCTCATCATCCAATTCATCTCATTATGTCGATCCATCCACTCTCACTAGAACATCCACTTCGCCTTCATTACCTTCCACTCCTAAGGTTGAGATCCAAGACAAGGGTTGTGGAGTATATCACATGAAGACATCTTATTGTGTTAGCCATCTGATTCCTCCTAAATCATACTATTTACCTACAGCAGATAGGAGATAGTCAGTGGTCACTATACACATCCCTCCCGTAACAACCTTTACAAAATGGGGAGAATCAAGCAAAGAATCCATACACGCATAAGATGTGACCTCCTGGTTGTATAGAGAAGACCATGAAGAAACTCCCTCACTTGCTCACATTCCTATAGATCAATATGGAAAAGGTTTCATAATCATGTAGAGTAAGGGATATAATGGACATAGTGGTTTAGGCTTACATCAAGATGGGAGGACTGAACCAATCATTGTTTCTAAGTGGTGAAAGGCTTGGGATTGGGTTTCAACCGATTTAGATTGGTATTCCTAGTACCACATCACCTTTAATCGAGGAAGTAAGTGCTTCTGAAAATATCAAGACATCTGACGAACCATTTGACCAACCCTACTATGATTCCCCCGACTCAAATGAATATGAGTGGGATTCCCTATCCTCCACCTCTTCCATGGACCTTGATAAAATTTTTGGATAACTTGACTTAATGTTGAAATCCTCACCAAATCCTTTGAACTCCTGTCCACCTAAGACTTTGACAAAAGAGGAATGGTTTAAACATTACTACTAGGAATCTCTTGATCCTACCTCTTGGGAACCTAATAAATCTGTTTTAGATAACCAAACCTTGGCATTAGACCCACCTCATAATCCACCTAGATCTAAGCAAAAGAGCAAAAGAGGACTTGGTATGAAAATTTTGTGAATATATGAACAACTTAGCTTTTACCTTGACCTCGTTGAACTTTGACAACTCTGATGATTACATGCCTTTAGTTTATCCCCAACTCATCGATTGGGACCAACAAGACACACCCGTCTTAGATGTTTTTGAGAACAACGAAGCAATTGTTGAGTTCTTGGGACTATGAGAAGGTATACCTCACAAGGTTGGGTTTACCATTGACTTGGAAAAAAAGGCATATTTTGGGGAATTTGTTCAATCCTCCAGTCCCAAAAATAAGAAAAAGAATGAAAAAGATAAAAATGATGAGTGTCTAGGTGAAAACTGAAAGGTGCCTTTAGACAATGAAAAAGCAAAAAATAAGGACGCATCCAAAGGCGAAAACCTTTGTAAGGCACCTAAGCATGGAGGTTTGAACATTCTCCTTGTTGCATAGGAAAATTCACCCATGCTAGTTGAAGAATCAATGGAAGTTAACATAGGCACAAAAGAGAATCCTCGACTGATATATTTTGCAACATCATTGACAAAAGCAGAGTAGCCAGAATTTTGGGACTTCTTTGCACAACAACACATTAATTTTTCCTAGTCATACAAAGACATGCCTGGGCTGGATCCTGAACTTGTACATCATTTTCCCTTACAACTAGGTGTAAAACTAGTGAAACATAAATTGAGGAAAATGCACCCACAGATTGCTTTAGTAGTCAAGGTTGAGTTGAAGAAACTGTTAGGTGTTGGCTTCATTAGATCAATCGACTATGCAGATTGGATTTCCAATCTTGTACTAGTCAGCAAACCAATAGGGGGCATCTGTATCTGCACAGATTTCAGAGATATAAAAGAAGCCTATCCTAAAGATGACTACCCTCTGCCCAACATTGACATGATAGTAGACATGACTATAGGATATGAGATGTTATTCCTTATGGATGGATTTTCAGGGTATAATCAAATCAAAATTGCAACTGAAGACCAACCTAAAACAACTTTCACATATCCTTGGGGAACGTATTGCTGGAATGTAATGCCCTTTGGACTCAAAAACACTAGAGTAACATATCAACGAGCTATAACCACTACTTTTCATGACCTTATACACACTCTTATGGAGGATTATGTTGACGATATTATTGCTAAATCACTGACAAGGGTTGATCATTTATAGTTCTTCGAAAAGATATTTCAAAGACTAGAAGAGTATAAGGTGAGACTAAATCCAAAGAAATGTGTGTTTGGAGTGAAATCAGGAAAGCTTTTGGGGTATATCATTTCCAGATGAGGCATTGAAGTGGATCTGACCAAGGTAAAAGCAATCATAAACATGCCTCCACCAACTAATCTCAGTCAGCTAAGGACATTACAAGGGAGACTACAATCCATCAGAAGATTCATAGTGCAGTTAATACATAAGACACATCCCTTTCAACATTTACTTAGAAAGGGAATACCTTTTGTATGGACAGGTAAATGTCAAGAATATTTTCAGCCAATTAAGGATTACCTCCTCACACCACTAGTCTTAATGCCACCTGTTGAGGGACGACCATTGATTCACTATATTTCAGCAACACACTCATCACTAGGAGCATTTCTTGCACATAATGACAATGACAGTCGTGAAAGGGCAATATACTATATTAGTCACACTTTGGTAGGCTATGAAATCAACTATAGTACCATTGAACGCAATTTTCTTGCGGTAGTATTTGCTACTCAAAAACTAAGGAACTATATGCTAAACCACCAAACAATGCTGGTTGCAAAGATAGATCCTCTAAAATATCTTCTAAGCAAAGTAGCATTAACAGGGTGACTGGCCAAATGGGTAATGATACTTAGGGAATATGCGATCCAGTATGTGGAGAGAAAATCTATCAAAGGACAAGTCATTGCTAATCAGTTGGCTGATTCACCGATACAAGCAGATCACCCTTTAGTTGCAAATTTTCCTGATGAGATTATATTCACCATTGACTTAGGCACGCCATGGAAACTATACTTTGATGGGTCTCATACAAATCATGGCTCAGGGGCTGGTAAATTATTTATTACACCACAAGGTGATTCTATCCCTAAGTCATTTAGGATAGCCTTTCCATGTACCAACAATATAGCATAATATGAGGCTCTTGTGACACGATTACGCATGGCAGTCAAATGGAAGATCAAGAAGCTATAGGTTTATGGTGATTCTCAACTGGTAATCCAATAGGTAAATGATGACTATGAGACTAAGGATGAAAAGCTTGCTCCCTACAAACGCATGGAAGATAGTCTCAAGGAGTACCTTAACAAGGTTGGATTTGATCAAATACCTCATGTTCTAAACAGGGCAGCAGATGCCATGGCTACTATTGCTTCACTCTTTGACATACCTTGCAGTGTGCCTAAGTTTGAGTTCTTGGTAGAACAACTTTTGGTCCCTACCTATGACATCCCAGATTTGGAGATGGTGCATGATATTGTTGGTCCCAATTCCCCATGGTATAAAGATATCTATGACTACCTCCATGTTGAGATCATACCCCGTGACATTTCCAATAACCAACGTAGGACATTCCTTCATAAGTTAGCCAAGTACACCATCATTAGAGACACCCTTTATAGACATGCCCTAGACAATACCCTATTGAGATGTCTTGATACTGAAGAAGCACAAGAAACCTTGCATGGGGTACATGAGGGTATATGTGGATCCCATTCTAGTGGTCCTACCTTAGCTAAGAAGATTATGAGACTGGGTTACTATTGACCTATCATGGAAAAGGACTCATATATCTTTGTCAAGAAATGTTGCCAATGTCATGTACATGGAGATTTGATACATGCACTAGCATAGAAGCTCCATCCCATAACGTCACCATGGCTCTTTTCCCAATGGGGACTCGACCTCATAGGTAAGATACATCCCACATCATCCAACAACCATAAGTTCTTCATTACCGCTACTGAGTATTTTACGAAGTGGATCAAAGCTATTCCCATGACCTACATCACTAACACAAAAATCTCTAAGTTTATCCTGAACTATATCATCTATCAGTATGGTGTTCCTTAATCCATTATCACAGATAATGGCCGTCCATTTAAAAACCAAGAATTCTGTCATCTCTGTGAAAAGTTCCATATCCAACAACATTTTTCCACCCAATATTACCCATAGGGTAACGGCCAAGCAAAGGAATCTAATAAAACAATCATTAGAATCCTCAAAAATACTATCAATGATGCTGGTCATGATTGGCATTTACAACAAAATTCAGCCTTATGGGCTTACCGCACAAGCATCTGTACTCCCACTGGCGCCACACCATATTCCCTAGTATTGGCTTTGAGGTCATCTTACCTATTGAGGTCGAGATTCCTTCCATAAGGGTATCTTTGAAAGGGCACATTGACGATGAAGAGTACTGAGTTTTAAGACTACATGAGCTAGAAGTCCTAGATGAACGAAGATAGAAGGCATTAGATCAGAATCATCTTCGTTGCAGCTACAACAGTAAGGTCTTGAATAGAAACTTTGACATTGGTGACCTGGTCTTAATAGAGAATCCTAATAATGAAGCTGAAAGAGAGAATCCTGGAAAGTTTGAACTTAACTGGTTAGGACCCTACATTGTCATAGAAGCCTTTGGTTCAGGAGCGTATCAACTCTCTAATCTTGAAGGAGAACCATTGTTAGCACCTATCAATAGTATTCATTTGAAGAAGTTCTACACATAGCTTCTGAGAGCCTTGTCTTAATTATCAAAAATAAAATAAAAAATAAAAAATAAAAAAAGTCATTACCTAGGTGAAAACCAGGAAAACAGGCATCTTGGTAACATCAAAAAAATAAAAAAAATCAAGAAAATAGTAAAGAGAAATAAGTCGTCCAATAGTGAAAATGACTTCATTGGCACTTTGGATAAGTACCATGGTGAAAACCTGGAAAACAGGTGCCATGTGTAGTTGACTCTGCTCCTTTTTCTACTATCATTCTAATATGACTTCCCTGTACATATTAGAAATCCCTGTACATATCACATATCTTCCCCATCCCTTGTACATATCATTCATAAGAAATGGTTGTCCTTTCCATACCTTGGAACACTTGACATTGAGTGAATTTCATATCCCCCATTCTATCCTACTCATAATCAATTGGTCTTATACTCGACTGGGGGCAAGCACTTTACTTATGTCATATTTTTTTCTTACATTGGCTATCCTGAAGACGTAAAACCATCGTAAATCCAAAAATATTACAAAATGTCCTTAGAAAATCCAAAAACATTTGAAAACTTCAAAAAGACAAAAAAATCAAATCATGTCAAAAATCCAAAAATAGATTCAGATTCATTGTCATTTGTCGAACTACGTTGCCTCTGCGACTCGACGTAGGCAAGGCCATCTACCGATGTGCCTCTGAGGCATTTAGGTCAATCCTTTTAGGTTTGTCTGTATAAAATCATGATTCAATCCATTTGTCTATATGACAAGGTCATTGGTCGTGTCGAACTATGAGGTCTCTACATGTATAATGTAGACTAGGCCACCAATTGATGAGCCCTTGAGGCCGTACTAGGTTAGTCCATTAGAGTTCGTCACATGCACAACCACACATGTTAGATATCTTCATACAAATGAAGCTTTTTATAGTCAGTCTTGTTAGTCAAAGTCTAGTCGAACTACGAGGTCTCTGCATGTATAACGTAGGCAAGGCCATCAATCGATGAGCCCCTGAGGCCGCACTAGGTCAGTCCTTTAGGGTTCGTCATCACACATAGTCAACTATCATCATATCATACCAAGTCATGCATCAACAAGATGAACAAGTCAAAAATCTCATCAAGTCAAATCAAACGAATTTCCAAAGCAACAAACAAAACAAATCAACTTATGTCTGCTATAGGATGTGTCCTTCCTAAAAACAAATATCAGCAAAACAATCAACCTAGGTCTTATTCAGGACGAGTCCTTCGTAGATACAAATATTGTCAAACAAATCAACATGGCCTTACATAGGTTATCACATCAATGAAATCAGACTCAACGTCTTATACGATACGTGTCTTTCTGAAACCATGCTTTTGTCATGCCTTATACAGATAGTCACAAACTCGAAACTAGACTCAACGTCTTATACGGTATGTGTCATTCCTGAAATCAAGATTGATCAATCAATCATCTTATCAAACAAAACAATCAAACAAACAAATTAAGTTTTAACAAATATTTTATTGTCTTTTTGAATTTGTGGCTTGTTTATCTTTTCATTTTATTGACTTTAATTTAGAATCTTGTTACTAGCTTTCTCAAGGATGTCCCATGAAGGATTTAGAGAAACAACGATGTATTGAAATTCCATTTTCTTTGAATGTTGTTTTTTTATTGTCTTTTAGCTTTATCTTTGAGTCAGGTTACTAGTTTCCTCAAGGATGTCCCATGAGGGATTTAGAGGAGCAATGACGTCTCATGACCCATTTTTTATTTGTTTGTTGTCTATGGTTTGTCTTGACAAAAAGACTGGGGCAATTGTGCCTTTAGTATGAGTTAGGACACTTCTTGTCTGTGATTGTCTATTTTTAGCAAGTGGATGACCTTGCACACCTTGATCTATCTCATATCATGGTGTTTGTCTCCATTTGTATCAGTTACTGCTCAATCATGATTTAATGCAAGGCCTATTGTGTTTTGGCAAAACATTGAAGATTTCTAATACTAAAATTCATCTTTTCGCACTAATATTTCTTCTTTTCTACATCTTCACCACCCTTATTTATGTACCTCTATCCTTTTTTTCCTTCATCTTCTAATCCTCTTATCCATTTCAAGAGCACATTTGTTTTTTTTGAACATGTTTGTCCTCTCGAGGGGGCATACCACTACTTCCTCGTCATCCTTCCTCATCCTACTTTCACTAGGGCATATCTTTTTTTTCTAGATTTTTCTTTAACACAACGCTGAAATGACATTGTATCAAAGAGGGGCAAAATGTAAACACGAAAATTTGGTCTAAGCCCGCGACTTCAATTTCTTCATAATTCGTATGTTCATAGTCGTGATTAAATAATGTTAATTATTTAATTATTCTCTTAAGTTATTTCTCATCTATTAATTAAATAACTTTTAATTATTTAATTAATTCATTTTAACATTTATTCCTCTATTAATTAAATAAACTTAATTATTTAATTAATTCATATTATCTTTATTCAAACTTTGATTAATTAAATAAATGTTCTTTATTTAATTACGTCACTAATCAACTTTATCCTTTCTTAAATTAAATAAATTCTTTTTTAATTTATCCTAATCATATTTTTGACTATAATTAAATAAATACTTTAATTATTTAATTATTCACCATTTCCTCAGTTAATTAAATAAATCTTATTTATTTAATTTAATCCTTAAATGTCGAATGTTGAATTAAATAATTATTTAATTCATAAAAGCATATTTTTGGGGATATATTCTTCTATATTTAGATAATTGTTAAGTTATCTAATTATTCATTTCCACTTGACTTGAGATGTATTTAAATCAGTCAGTTATCTCTTGATTTAATGACTGATTGTCTTTCACGAATAAACTCTCTGCGATAACCAGTCAGTTATCTAGTTTTAATTCTTATGCATGTACACATTTATTAATTAAATATATTTATTTACTTAATTAATTTATGTGTGTGTTTGAACAAACCGTTTTTGTTAATCTATCTTTATCCTTTTCATGTAAACATTATTCTTCTTATTTTTGAATACCTTCAATTAGAAATTAAATCATTATTTAATCTTGATCTCTATTATTAGGTTTTATCACTCATGTCAGTACTAACACTTATCTCAATGCATGTTTAATTTTTTAATCTGAATCATCAATCTATCTTTCAATCTCGGCCTCTCATTCGAATGATCAATTTTCTATAAATTGACTTGACTTTCATCATTTCAACTCCTCTTGAGATTGTATGAATTTTGGAGCACTTGTTTAATATTCAATACTTCACTATAATCACATACATCAAGGCTATACTTGCACACATACTAAAAATTTGAGGGCAAGAATACCATCATGACGAAATGGAGAAGGATAATCGAGGTCATTAATGGAAGGATGTAGATACTAGGTGAGATCGCTCTTTGTTTATGTTTATAATTTCCTTTGTGCTTTGTTGTTTAGCTTTAGTTTATGATTTGAGTTTGATTGCATTGTTATTGCTTTAATCCCATTTTGTTTTCATGATGTTATAGGGGGGATTCTTCATTGAGTGAAAAAGAGGGGGTGTCTCTATGTGTCTTCCTCCTTGCATTTTTTCACATTGCCACAACAATCTAAAATGGATAAATGGTTCCTCTACTCACACCATACAATTACTTTGAGTGGAAAAATGAAATGGAACTTCACTTATGAAAGTTAAAATTGTATAGAATAACAATGGGTATTGATGAGGAACCTACAGAGGATGAAGAAAATCCTAAATGGTTCAACAAATGTGATGAAGCTTTTGACATTTTATGCATGGTTGTATCTCCTAATCTATGCTTTCATATTATGTCTACAAAATCACCAATGAAGTGTGGAATACTTTGAATACTCTTTGGTAAACAAGATGATTTGAGAGAACATTCATTGGAGAATGAGCTCATAGGATTGAGCCCATGCAACTTTGACACCATTTAGAATTTGTTTACTAAGTTGAATGCCATAAGATTGTAGTTTGAGCAATATGGAACTAAAAAGGATGATTCACAATTGATTTTAAGCATTCTTTGAAAACTTGGCCCAGATTATGCAGTGTTTGTTTCTACATTCCATGTAATGAAAAGAGCCCAAGGAAAAGGATTTACTATGCCTTCTCTAGGTGAGTTTTCTTTTGATCTCACAAAGGAGCAAGATAAATTGATTCAAATGGGCATTATTAAATTTTCCAAGTCTCAAGCCTTGACTGCAAATCAAGGCATTAACAAGCAAAACAAGAAACAAAAGAACCAAGGAGATAGATAGAAAGATTCAAATCAATCTTCATCTACTTTTAAAGTAGACTCTAAATTCTCTTCAAAAGAGGATTCATCTAAGAAGAAGAAGCCCACTTGTGCATATTGCAAGAGGAGTGGACATGAAGAAAATTCTTGTTATAAGGACATTGATGAACCAAAACATCTTGTGAAGAACAAAATCAATTTTCCTTCTTGAATGGTTGATTCAGCTTCTTTTAATTCAAAAAATTTAAAACAATTAGAATCTGAGAAGGAAAAAGGCCATACTACTGGAGCAAGTAAATCAAAAGGTAAAGCTCTTTTGTGCTTCTACAGGTCTTGGATTAGGGAGATGACTCCTAGATTCTGGAGCTTCTCATCATATGGCTTCTACATAGTCTATGTTCTCTTCTTTTGAGCCTTGTGTTATGCTACTTGAACTTGGGTATTCAGACATCGGATCTAGTTCTTGAGCCTTGCATTCCTTCTCCTCCATATACTGTAGCTTCTGAGGATACTTGTGTTGCTACATTCATGGCTACTTGTGATTCAATGCAACAATATACACATCGTCTTCCAGATATAGATACTTGGGATGACTACTTGGTAGACATTGTAGGTTTGTTCATAGAGTCATACTTCAAACTTGGGAGACACTAGTCATGGCATTTATCTTCTCTTTGATGAAGTTGATTCTTCTTCGGTTGTTGTGGAGGAACCTTTGGATCCTCTTGTTCATTCTCCACATGATCATTCATCACAGTTTGACATAATTGTGGATACTTTTGAGCAACATTTATAGGACGCATCTTTGTCTTTAGAGGAGATAGCTGAGTCTTTGGATCTTGTTCTACATACATCTCTACTAAGTTTTGGATTGTCATCTTCATCAATGTGGCCTAAAACGCTTGATTTGATGGTGACAACTTTTGATATCGACGTGGAGACACATGAGCAGTTTTCAGAGACTTCATACACTTTGTACTTTCTTCCTTCATATTCCTTTTAGGAATGGGGAGATGTTCTTCATGCACCATTGGTTTTGTTTCTTCCTAAAGGGAGGAAAGTTGTTTGACGATCGTGGTCCATCTTCTACATCCAGTTTCGAGCATCAACCGTTGGTATAGTTGACTACTTTAAGGATGGCTACATAGTCTTTCTTATCCTTTCTATTTTGGACGAGACTTCTTCCTTGCATGGGATTTTATCTTATGTGGGGAAAATTGTTTTCTTTTCTCTCTTTTGGGGAGGATTTTTGTTCGATTGGGGTTTCTCCTTTTCTCTAGTTGTGAGAGATTGGTTTGTACATGGGTACCTAACATGGCCTAGTAGCTGAGACTTATCTTTGTGTCTTTTCACCTACCCAAGCTACACTTAAGGGGGGGTTTTAGTGTAGGTTTTTTTTTTTCCTTATGTTAGAGAATATTTATTTTTCCTACACACTTTATTAAGCTTGCTTAGGTTATATTAGAATGGTTAGGATGCAAACATGTGGCATAATCCATCAATCACATGTGTCACTCACACCCACCTTTTGGTATTTGAGTATCACACCCTCTTTTGGATTTATTAGCCACCTCTTATAGCCATTTGTTGTCTTTACCTGAGTGGGCATAACCATGTAATCTTGTATTTATTAAGTAGGTAAAAATCCCATAGGTATTATGGATACTTGAGAGTTATTACTCCTCTTGGAATTATCTTCCATTATTTTGCTCTATAAACAACACTCACCCTTCCCCTTGGCTAGTAATATGGAATACTAGTTTAATACTAAGGGAGTGTTGAGTTTATTCATCTCTAAATCTCTTTTTCTTGCTTTCTTTCAATCATTTTGATCTTGGGTGATTTCACAACCAAATCTAACACTAAATCTATAAAGATAACTATGTAACAAGATCTTGTCCTTGATGACCTTTTGTAATGGACTTGGTTTGAATTTTCTCGTATGCCAACCAGTTCTGCTAGCAAGATGAGCCATTAGGTGAATAACTTAAACATTCCTCTAAAGTGGATCTTCAAGTTTCTCACTAAAAATAATGTTATGTGTGGTGTAAATAATGTGAATAAGCAAATAAAACCTATACAACACACCAATGAAATATTATATCAAGGAATTCAAATAAAAATCAAATTGAAACAAACAATTCCCCAATGGCGTCTCATTGTCTTCTATCTCCAAGGATTCTTTAAGTCATTTTTCTCTCAAATTGTTTGTGCACATGACTTTCTAAATGACAACCTGAAGAATGAGAGATGCTGGAAATGCAAGAGATGTTTCCTACACTACATGATTGATGAACTAGTTGTAGATTGATATGCAAAGATAATGATGCTGCTAATGTTGTTGTATGAAAATGATATGATGAAACTACTATAATTAAGATGTCCCTAATGAAAATGCCATGATTAAACTACTTAATCCTAAAATGCTAATACTAAAATGACAATGCTAAGATGATAATGCTAACTAAAATGTTGCAGAGTGTAATTTTTAAATGCTCAAATCTCTTTCTAAGGATCCTTTTTGTTGTAAATGAGGGCCTATTTATAAATTTTCCAAAGCATGAGCCTAGGTGGCAGGAATCAACGGTCTAGATTCAATTTGGAGAATGGACGGTTGAAGATGAAGAGGTTAGAGAGAAAAAGGGAAGTGTGTTCCCTTTAAAAGAACAAACTGCCAAGTGTGAAGAGGAATAAATTGGAGATGAAGGCCAAGTGTCCCAAATTGGTTAGAATTTGTTGAGGATAAATGCCAAATTAAATATTATAAATATTTAATTTCTTGAGACACACGATGAGGTGGAAGGTGGGAAGAAGTTAGTAGAAATGTGCTTAAATTTGAATTTAGAATTCAAATTTAATGAGAGGAGGTTAATTAAATAAAACAAACTAATTAAATTTTTCATTTAATTAAGATATGAAGAAAATGATTTAGAATAGGAAGAATTAGAGAAAATGAACTATATAAATAATTTTTTCAATTTATTTATAAGTAGAAGAATTAAAGATTATTAATTAAATAACTTGTATTTAATTAATTTGCCAGACCAAATTTGAGTGTATACACTAATGTCTTTTGAAATCTGCGTTTATATTGTCAAGTAGAAAATTGCATACCCTTACAATTTCATGTTGTGTTTTGAATTTGTTTTGGTGTCCACTTCCATAGCATTTTATAAGTTCATTTGGGTTTGAACCTTGGTCCATTTCCCCTTAACCAAGGTTTTCCCATATTTTTGGATTGCAATATCTTTCTTATCTTTGTTCTAGAATGAAACAACTCCGGTGTTCTAGTCAGTAAAATTCCAAAGATTTCATGTTAAGTGAATATTCTGTGATGCCATGACATAGCAATAACAAATTTCTTTCCATAATTTAAATTACATGCATATTTGAAATAACACTATTACCAAACTTCCATTGCATTTCATTGTAATTTCACAAATATTTCTATAACATTGATTTCATATTGAATAAAATCAAGTTTTTCATTCAATATTACATCCTTCCATATATATGGGTACATGATACATACATAGCTCTTCTGAGCTTCATCTGACAATAGATATACAAACTAATCCTGATGTTGTCACAATGGTGCATACCTTTTGGATGTCCTAGCTCTTTGGTGCACACACTCCAGCTGTCCCCAATGCTGACGCAAACATCTACAAACCTCGACTACCATTTGATGAGGAGAAGCATCACTGAAGCGCTTTTCCACCAACCACAGATTGATATGCAGTCCCTCACACATCTGTGATTTGATAGATGGCCCTACCCTTCGACGAAGAGATTGGTTGGTAAACCCCATACATTAATAGCCTATCTGATCTTAGCATTTTTTCCTACATGTCTAGAACTTGTAAACCCACAATCTAGGACTAGCATGCAAATAAATGGATCACGATGAATTGACAGTGTAAACATTGGCAACTTACATTACTTTGGCCAAACTATTCTCACCCAATACTTCGAATGACAATCTTCGTATTCACATACACTTCTATAGCTTGGTTTGGATTATGACTATTCGTATACTATGTTTAGGTAGTTTCCTTCCTTAGGTAATCCCTAACCTCAGAAATAATCTATTCCCCTTTTCCAAAAACACTATGATATTTTGACAATTAAACCTAAGCTACCCCCTTCAATGGATATTCCCATTCTTGGTATAACATATGAGCTTTCCTAGTCCACAAATTAACTTTACATAGACAAGCTATTCACTACTAAAGACAATCTAGTTCCAAGTATAACTTTATAATCTAGAGTATAGCTACATAAGCTTCTTCTATTCATATATTAAATATTCATAAATAACCAACTCCAATTATTAATATATCACATTAATAAGTGGTTTTCATCAAGAGAATATACACATCTATGATTGTCCTCAATTGAAGAATAATCATAGCAATAAATGCATCCACTCGAGAGTATATTCCCTTAGTAAAAAGAGTTTTTTCAAAGTAGAATCTTGTCAACAATGTGACTTCATTTCAAGAGTGTAAAGCAACTAATCAAGTATCAACTCTAACTCTATAGGTAATCTCACCTACATCTCCTTTCATAAAGTATCTCATAAATTCAAGTGATTTACTTATTCACGTAGGCGAGTCTTAACCTTGATATATCCTAATCCTAGGATAAAACATCATTCAATGACTAGTTTGTTCATATTGGTTAATCTATACCTACATGTTCCAAGCAAGACCAATTAATCTACCTGTCCATTTAAGGTAATCCAAACCTATAGGTTTCAATGGTAGTCAAATACTTTTCTTAGCCCATTAGGTAACTCTTAACCTAGGGTTTCATTCAATAATAAGGTAATGATCAAGTGATCACAAATATAGAATAGTAATATGACACCTTATCCTATCATAGTTCATACCATCTCTTGTTGATGCTCTACTAAACCTTATTGTTTCTAAGGTCTTCTAGCATCATAAGCTATCTATTCAATCAAATAACTTTGCAATGTATAACCCTTAAGCTATCCTTGTTTAATCATTCCTAGTATACTTATACTAATGATAAACAATCCCTCCTATCATGGAGTAAATACAAGCACCTTACATACAAGCATTAAATAGCCTTATTTTCCTTTCCAAAGAAAATGGTATGTTATCCTAATGCAAGTAATCTCATGTAGAACAATAATGCATTCAATTCTCAATTCTTTGAAAACAAAGACAAAATAGAAAAGACAAGATCCCCATGTTTGTATTACGCTTAACCACTTGACTTGACTAGTTGCACAACCTCCAACAACAAATTCCTAGGTTCACATGTCCTCACTAAGAAAGACTCCTCACAAGTCGATAAAATGATCTTACTAATAAAATTTCACAATATAGCTCCTCTCAAATGTTCAAGGCTCTCTCAAAATAGCTCTCAGCTCTCATTGAATAATGCGGTAGAGTAAAATAGCAAAATAAGTTTGTAGAAGAGAAGTGCGTAATGGAGTGGAAATAGAATGAGTAACAAATGAGAGAGTATTTTTCTCTATTTATACAACAACAAGGAGACTTTACAACCTATAGAGAAGGCATGTAAATTGACAACAATATCCATGCTAGTCGACTCACTTGGAAAAAATGTGGTAGAAAATACAAAGTTTATTGAGCATACTAAGCTATAGGTCGACTTCTAAGTTTGACAACAACTTAATGACTATTTCAATCAACACATGATCAAATGGTGACATTCAAATTGTTTTCAGAATGGACATCTACAACATATAGAACTTCATATTATGGCACCAAGCAAGCAACCATCTCTCTATAATTCAGGTGCGACTTAACTCTTTTGAATCAGTCTATATTTAAAATGTAACACATTGCATAAGTTGACTAAGTCTATGCAAAGCATAAATGATGAGTCGATTTATCTCATAAATCAACTTTGACCAATTCCTTACTTGGCTGTATCTTTTCCTATTAATATTCATTTATATTTACTTTACTACTATTATAAATCCATCGCCATATGATAGGCGCCCCAAGAGTATATGACAAGCGTCCTAAGGGTATGTGCAAGATCATCATGGAAAAAATAGGCCCTTAAATGGCAAAGAATTTAGAAAAACAGAGTTACAAAACTTGACGTAAAAATTTGAATAAGTTATCTATATTTTTTCAAAAATATGTAAGAATAGAATCTATAGCAAATTGAATGTAGTTTCTAAACTACTAAGTTTATTTAAAAAAAAAATCCTATTTGGTGAAAATTTGAAATTTCAATTAGTACTTAAATTTAGGGAAAAAATAAGTAGTTGTACTGTTTGACCACCCTAAACCAATAAAATGATAATATTTTTTATGAGATTTTAGATATAAGTAGATGACTCATGTCCCAATGTGATGCATATTTTTTGTAATTTTTTCCAAATAAATAATTAATTATAATTTTTTATTACAACTTTTAAAAAATATAAAAATCGCTTTGTCCGACCACCTTAACTTGTCAAAACTTCATGAAATTCATTTTTTTTAAAATTTAATCTGTAGAGTATATGAAGCATAGAATGTGACACATGTTTTAGATTAAAAATGTGATACCGTTTGAAAGCTATAGATGTTTTTCTCAATCAGCCTATCAATTAGGACTTTTAATACATCCAAATAGAAAATGAATAATAATAATTTATTAAATTCAAAGTAAAACATAATTTATATTGGTGGAAAGCTGAGAATCTCCTTTAAAAACCTTTTTCATTTCATCAATTTTGGTTAAAAAAAGTCGTCAGCCACATACCCTACACATACCCATCATATCGCCAGTTTTTGGCCCATCATGATCTTGCACATACCCCTAAGAGTAATTGTTGTTTACTAAGTCAAATGTATTCTACCTCAAGTATCGACTAAGTCATACTCTTCATGTTGATTTATTTGTTGCACTATATATTGCATATAGTTCGATCTCTATTTATTTGCCAATATACACTATACTCGACCTTTTAAATGCTTTGTCTATGATATATACAGTTGGCCTATATTCATGTAGAAAATCGGCCTCTAAGAATATCATATATTTATATATATATAAATCACCTTTAAAGCATAATCATATTCTTTTATATGGTTGCACCTTTATTTATAATGCATCACCTATATATATTTGTTAATATATATATACATGCTAATGATGCTTATAAAGTGCACCATGCATATGTATTATAGTGTTTTAAAATAAAACAATAATTTAATCATGCATTATATATACTATATATATAATAAATATATATCCATATATTATATTATATATATACTTACAAATATATATATGATATATATATATATATATTATCTTTTCCTAAGCATTATTTGATAATTGAATAGATGACATCCATTAACTTGGCCACAAAAAGTATACAAGGTATACATAGCATCCAATGCTTATACACACACACACACACACACACACATATATACCATTTTTTTTCATATATACGCAAGATAATAATATTGTACATAATATCGACTATATACATATATATACATATTCCTCTATGCTCATGTATACATACATATACATGTATTTATGCATATATCTTATATATATGTATACATTCAATTGTACAATCAAGCACATACATATTTACTATCTTATCGATAGGAGATATACATATGATGAGTATATACAAATACATCCATCCCATGTGTGTTCACCTTATCGATACAAGCATAGTAAAATAGGGAAAAACTCATAAGCTCTAAACATATAAACATCATCCAAGAATGCACTCAATAGAAATCAAGACCCTTAGTAATACAAACACATCATGTCAAAAGGATGACTTACCAATTCCCACTACTATGTCTAGACTCAACCATTCTACTATGAGTGTGTGTACACTCAAATAGGTTACGTTACTGGTTATTCGATCAATCACTTCTCTTAAGTGATACTTCCCCTCCACTTGGAGGAATGAACATGTACCTGCATCCAACTAACACATTTCCACGGTAGTTAGCTATTCATAATAAATCCATATGCATCATAAAACTTAAGCATATTCATATAGCATTCAATGTAAACGTATTTACTCTTTCAAATCCATATTAAGCATTTATCAATACTTTCACATAATACCTATTTCAATATTCCATTCTTTTAGTAAGCATATCAAACTCATGCTTGCATTTACCAACCTATTTACTCGTGAAGGTAAACGTAAATCAGTAACAACAAGATGGGGTGTGACATAGAAAAATGTGACAAATTTTAAAGAATTTCTCTAAGATGTGAGCATGACATGTAGACATCCGTGTGATGCACTAGTGTCTTGAAAATTTTCAAGTTTGAATCGTCAATTTTCTACTTAGCTATTTGTTACTATTTGTCATAATGTTTGCTTGACAATGTAATACTTCATGCATATGTGCACTACCCAACAATTTGAATCATTCCCTTTTGATAAAACAACTTTTTGACTCTCTTGGCTCTCTCTTGGAGAAGATTTGTTAAAAATTTCTTACAAGGCTAAAGGACTCATTTTTTTTGCATTCTATTATTCTTTGTGGTTGATTGAAGCTCTTACAAGATTGCTTGAGTTGCACATCTCTCAAATACTCTGAGGAACTCATCATTCTTGATAATGAATGGTATTGCATCTCCTATTATCTATTGGACAAGTTTCTTTAGTGTAGGCCACTATCTATTTGTTAAATTTGTACACTAAGGTAGTCTTTCCCATAGCCTAAGTTTTATTTTTATAATTTTTATTTTTGTTATTGCTTTTAATTCTTGGATGCAAATAGGATAAGAGCACACATATTTTATTTCATTATTTTTACCTATTGAATAAGGTTTTCAAGTGCTTTCATGTTCAGTGTTCATCTTTATTTTCTATTTAATGCAATGTAAATCTTGTCATTTATTGCATTTCTTTATATTTTCATTACTTGGCATGTTGTTGGTGTGTTCTTGTGTCAAGTGTATTAGAATAACACATTTTCTAGGAGTGCTCTAGTGTTTTAGGGTGTATTGATAACAAGTTGAAGCATAGATGTCCATGCGATGTGTCGGTATCCTAGATAATGTCCTTCAATGTTTGGTACCAACTGCTTCTCCCTATTTTATTTTTTGCTATGTTATTTCCTTTTGTAAATGTTTACTCTAGTTTGCATAAAATATTATTTTATCAACAACTTTTATGTTTTATATCTATTTATGTATATTTTATCTATTTCTATTTATGTATATTTTATTAGTATATTTTATCTATGTAGGTTTTATTTATATCTATTTATGTATATTTTATCTATGCATATTTTATGTGTATTTTATTTATGCTTATTTTTTTATATTTATTTATGTCTATTTTTTCTATATGTATTTTTTTTTATATCTATGTGTATTTTATCTGTGTATATTTTATTTATATATTTATGTGTATTTTATCTACATATATTTTATTTATATCTTTCTATATTTATTTTATTTATATCTATTTATGTGTATTTTTTCTGTGTATATTTTATTTATATCTATTTATGTATATTATGTATATTTTATTTATATCTATATGTGTATTTTGTCTATATATATTTTATTTATATTTATCTGTGTATTTTATTTATATCTATTTATGTATATTTTATCTGTATAAAATAATTATATCTATTTATGTGTATTTTATCTGTGTATATTTTATTTATATCTATTTATATGTATTTTATCCGTGTGTATATTTTATTTATATCTATCTATGTGTATTTTATTTATATATATTTTATGTATATCCATTTATGTGTATTTAATCCATATATACTTTATTTATATCTATTTATGTCTATTTTATCTATGTATATTTTATTTATATTTATTTATATGTATTTTATCTATATCTATTAATGTGTATTTTATCTGTGTATATTTTATTTATATCTTTGTGTGTTTTATTTATGTATATTTTATTTAAATATTTGTTTATTTTATGTATGTATATATTTTTTTGATTCGTAATAGTATGTGTTTTATTAATATATCAAAAGAGTATTATAGTGACTGCCATGAGAGTTAACCAGCGCACCAAATGTGCCAAAATGTCTGACAATCTACCCCAAACTAACATTGACCATGCAGGGTCAAGATTCAAAAGACCAAAAGGTGGCGAAAAGAAATAAAAAACCACCATCAACCACCTACCAACCAATTGTAGATAATCAAACGAGTTGTAAGAGACCAAAAACACCAGACATAGAATCAACACCAACTAACCCAGGAAACCATTAGAAGCAACAAACACTTGAAATTTCAACACCACACAATGATTGAAAGAATGCTCGATGTTGAATGCCTTCAAAAGATAGCTTGCATCCCCCACAACCGTAACTTTCTTATGCTCCACCAGAGCCATTTCCTTCAGATTGAGGAGAAAAGGGTAGTATTTCACCACCTTGCCTAGTTTGAAAAAGGTGGGAAAGTCATGTGGTTGCAGCACAACCGACCCAAAAATGGTGACAATAAGAACATCCTCTAGGCCAACCAGACAGTTTGCAATGAATAAACATCGCATTAGGGCCTCTGCATCTTTCTTGGGCATCCGTATCTCCAAAAGAATTGTCAAAAACCTTCAAGCGATGTGGGTCCCGACCTGCTTAGTTTCACCATTGTTGATAAAACCAATACCTAAGACCATTTCTACCATGACCAAGATGAATAAGTCATATTTCTTCAGAATCCTTTTGAGCCTTTGCTCAGTGACCTCACTGCGAAAGGCCATTTCTCGAACCAAGATATCAAGTGAAATGGGGGTATCAGCACCAATGTTGGTTAATGTCTCTACACAAATTTTAACCACAAATTAAGACTATCCACCCATTATAGACAATAATGGACTTTCTAACACCACACCTTAACAAAGACACATAGCCCAAAAATGAAGAACAAACACATGCTAGGTGAAATATAGAAAGCCAGTGGAGGTAGAGGTCATATTAGAAATAATAAAATTGTCAGGAATTAATCCCTAACATGCCAAAAGCCACCTCACCAACTCATGAATGCCTCCAAGTAGCACAAACTTGTCCTATTTCTGCATCCCAAGGATGAACTTCAGGTGATGGCTCGAACATCCAAAGTGGGCTTTGTAAAACACCTTAAGTTTCCATTATTGTACTGACATAGAGGATAGGGAAACCGTGATATAGTCCATCTCACCAAAATGCCCCAACTATGTACCAATGGGCCCATTGTCCACCTTGGCACCAAACCAACAATGCATCCATGTGGCCTCCACATCACCCATTATGGCAAACACCATCGAGTATTTGGCACCATCCTTCAACCCCACCACACAAAAAGTGTGGAAGGGGCACTCATCTCGCCACCCAAAAGAAATGCCTAGCTGGTTTCGAGCTCTGATATCCTCACTTCATTACCATCAACTCCTAGGTTCGAGAGTGCATCTGCTTCCCCATTTCCTTCTTGAAGGATATGGTTGATTATTACCAACTCAAATTTTTCCTTTAAACAAAAAGTAGTATCCAACTTCGCTACTAGTTTCCAATTAATCATCTTGTGAGTGTGCAAGGCGTTGATCATGATTGAAGAATTGTCCTCAATCACAACTTGTTTGAGATTCATCTGTAAACACATCTTCAACCCCAAAATTAAAGCTTGCATTTCAGCCATATTTTTCATGCTAGGTGCTAGAGGCATTGCAAGCTTGCCAATGCATCTATTGTTCCAGTCCTTGATAATGTATCTTGCCTCTGAGACACTAGGGTTGCCACCGGAGGCGCCGTCAAAATTTAGTTTATACCACCCTCTGTTAGGTGGTGACCACTTGACACATTTCCTTCTTTCTACAGTCCTTAACCCACCATCGCCACACTCTGGAGGAATGATCAGAATGAACCAACTATGACACATCCTTGCATCCCATGTGGTGAAAGTTGAGTTGTTGCAGGGCTCGACCCCTAGCCGTGAATTGACCAGTTCAACTATACATGCCTTGATCTTATTCAACAATGTTTGAATGGAAATTTATTTTTCCTGAAATAATAACTTGTTTCACTCCTAGATTTCCCAAATCAGCATAGAAGGGTTGGAAATCCAAAGTGTGTGATATGTAGCATTCCTATGAAGAGTCAGCCACCCAAGTAACCAACCCAGAAGATTGTTTGGCAATGTTGTCTGCCACTCAAGCTTGGCCATCAACCATTTCCAACAACATTGACTAAACGAGCAATTCAAGAAAAGGTGATCCCCATTCTCTTCATCTTTCTTGTAGTGTCAACACTTGGAGGGGCCATGGTAGCCAATTTTTACAAATTTGTCTGTCATAAGCGCATGCCCAAGGGATGCAACCCATGTGAAGATGCCAACCTTAGGCAAGCAGGCCGTTTATCTATGTATATTTTATTTATATATATTTATGTGTATTTTATGTATGTATATTTTATTTATATCTGTGTATATTTTATCTGTGTATTTTATGTATGTATGTTTTATTGTGTATTTTATCTATGTATATTTTATTTATATCTATTTATGTGTTTTTTATCTATGTATATTTTATTTATATCTATTTATGTGCATTTTATCTATATATGTTTTATTTATGTTTATTTATATGTATTTTTTGCATGTATATTTTATGTGTGTATATATTTTATCTAAGTGTATTTTATCTATGCACATTTTATCTATATATGTTTATGTATATTTTATCTATTTATATTTTTTCTATGTATATCTTATCTGTGTATATTTTATCTATATCTATTTATGCATATTTTATCTGTGTTTTTTTTCAATAAGAGATTTGAAGCTTCCTCAATTTTATAGAGAAATCCTTGCCAAAGGCCAAACAATAGTGATAAAAAGAAGGAATTTTTAGAGGATATAGCCTGAATTTAAAAATAGAAATGAAAAATATGTCAGAATAAACTTCCGCATGATTTGTTTTTAACTCACTGATTTAACGTTCTAAAATATACTAGATAAAACTATCTTGCTAACCAAAACAATAGTATCTCCACTTTTAGTATAAGGACGACACCACAATTACGCTAGAAAATCCTACCCCAACACATAATCCAACAACCAATGCCCATAATAGGACTGTTCCATATCCATCTATCTCTATCTCATGTGCTATTCAATTCTACTTGTCTACCTCTTTCACTAGAAATAGATCCCAGTGTTCCATTTTCCAAAGGACGACCACAAAGATCTAGGTTTTCTAGATATGAAGAAGCCTAAAAGGTTGCAAAATGCTTCCCCTGCGGTATTAACCCAGAAAGGCGGTTGTACGAAAGATTCAACACATAAAGGAATGTGAGATTGACAATATTTGCTGGGATGTTGCTTGACAACATGTTCCCAGAAAGATTCAGAGACTCCAGATGAGCCATACCACCCAAGGACTCAGGTATGCTACCTCTCAGATTGTTGAGAGCAATTACACCCTTTAGCTCTCCCATTTCCTCAGGAATATTTCCTACAGCTTCTGGGAAAACTTATGAATTTAAAGGCACTCATAATCTCAAGGTATGAAGTAGCTCGTCCTTTAATCCAAAGTGTCATTTGATTCATGAACTTTATTATGAAAGGGTCACTAGCACGAAGCCAATAAGGTGGATCCAAGCTCATCTCTATTTCACCACTTTGTGTCTAATTCACTAGAGCATTAAGCTTCCCCAAACTCTCAGGAATAATTCCCGATAAATTATTATAGGATAAATCAAGAATTTGAAGATTCTTGAGCTGAAACAACTTTGATGGAAAATTGCTTTGAAATTTATTGAAAGCGAAGCTTTATCTATGTATTTATATCTATTTATGTGTATTTTATTGTGTATATTTTATGTATGAGTATTTTATTTATATTTATCTAATTTTTTTTGTATGTATATTTTATTTATATTTGTATGTTTTATCTATGTATATTTTATTTATATCTATCTCTATGTATTTTATTTATAACTATCTATGTATATTTTTTTTTAAAAAATTGATACGTAAGAGGTGAGTTTTGCATTCTGACAGGAATTTTTCCTGGTCCGTATCAGGTGAGATCACAGATGAGGGATCTCATACCCATAGTTTCTTACATTTTATTCAACCATGGTCATCCTAACCCAGATAATTTACTACCTACTTTTTCAATCAGAAAAGTCTACAGATAACAAACTACCAATTCAACCCTACTATGCAGTAGATGTTTGTTGAGAGATGGCGCTAGATTTAATTTGAGACCATAAATTGTTACTGATCTCCTTTAACTTAAGGATATCATTTTCCTTTTTAAATTTGAGCCATTCATCATCTCCCCTTGACTTTTGTTCCTCCACAACGGAAATGGTGTGGGGCTAACACTGCATTCCTTTGCATACATCCCTATTTTGATTGTTGTGCCACTTCTTTTTCCTTATTGTTTTCCAATCATTTTTTCCAACCCCATTAGTGGAATCTGTTTGTACATGTGTTGGATCCACATAAAGGGGGCACTCAACAACTGTGATTTCAGAACCCTCAATGGCAACACTAGATTTAGGAGAGATCTCACCCAACTACCCCTCCTCCTTTGTGTTGAGATCAGGCTTTGAGGCTCCACGATTCTTAGGTGATCTCAAGACAGAGTAATGCTTGGGGGAGGAATCTTTCCACCATGACACCTCCCAATTAGCTTGAGACTTCCCAATTGAAAAATCTGCTACAACATGTCCAACTTTGTTGCATCTTCTACATCTGAAATTTAAACCTTCGTAGTCCAATGTTTACGCCCAGCTTTTTCCATTTGCACATCCAAGTTAATTTCTTCCAGGAGGGCTTTGGAGGTGTCCAACTCTACCAATATCCAAGCAAAGGTTGTGTGAATGAAATTTTTTGAGTTCACATATGTACAAATGAATTTACCAAGAGAATTACCAATGGCTACAAAACACAATTCAAACCAATAGTGCAAGGGGAGATTTGGGAGGTGAACCCAAATCAACATAACTGGAAAGGATTCAATGGCTAGATCAAAGTTTGGATGCCACACTTTTAGAAGCAATGTACTATCTCCCCACATCCATGTGCGATTGAGAACGGTCTTTTTGTCTTGCTTACTATCAAAGACCACTATAAAAAGCCTTTTGCACTTAGATAAATTTCTAGATTTTTTTCCATCAAAGGACCCCATGAATTTGAGATCCATTCATGTAGTACCGAAAGACTAGGCCAAAATTGATTGAATATACCAATCAACCCATTCTTAGAGAAAAATTCTTCATTTTCACGTAACTCTTTTAATAATATGGCATCAAAATTTACCTTCAAAGGTTTATCTGGGCTTTAAACCTGCCTTATGTGAGTAGATCTTGAGTCTGGTGGCATTGGTGAGGCCCCAAACAAATCATACCTAGATTTGGGCTCAACCAAGGGGGCGTCTAATAGAGAGGCATTCATAAATTGTGTATTAGTGCCCTGTCCACATTTTAGTGCATCCATGAAGGAGGATTTTATGGCAGCTTTGTCTCCTGGAGGTGGAAGCTTGGAGGGTTGTGGAGAAATACCAATCACTCAAGGGTCTTCCCCATTTGCAGCTTGGGCGCTCTTAACAGTGGAGGAATGTACAGATGCACCCCCAATATCACTGACGGAGGCATTTAAATTTCCAGGCGATCCAATTTGAGCCCTACATAAACCCATTGCCATTGACACTTTCCTATTAGTGAAATCCTTGAGCCCATCAGTATTTCCTTCATCTTTCAAGGTATCTTTGAGGGTTTGCACTGAGACATCTCGTCCACTGAGTGAGCTCACAACCACAAGCTAAGAAGCATACTGCGCGACAACAAAACTAGACATATCATCTACGAAGCCTCATGAAATTTGGGCAATGGCACTTGTTGATGCAGCCACCTCGATCGAAGAAGCCCCAAAGCAATTTCCTGAAGTAGCACCATGAGAAGAAACCCTAGGTGTAGGCGAAATCCACAACATCGACATTTTCGGTAGTGAGCAATTTAGAACTTTATCTGTGTATATTTTATTTATACCAATTTATGTGTATTTTATCTGTGTATTTATTTATATTTATGTGTATTTTATCTGTGTATATTTTATTTATATATGTGTATTTTATCTATGTATATTTATTTGTATATGTTTTATTTATATTTGTATATTTTATCTATTTATATTTTATTTATAATCTATTTATGCATATTTTATCTGTGTATTTTATTTATATTTATGTGTATTTTACTTATGTATATTTTATTTATATCTATTTATGTGTATTTTATCTATGTATATTTTATTTATATTTTTGTGTATTTTATTTGTGTATATTTTATTAATTAGTATTTTATTAATGTGTATTTTATTTATGTATATTTTAGCTATGTATATTTTATGTATTTATTTATATCGATATTTTTTTTTATTTTTTTTTTTAAATTTGGCTGGTAATAGAGGTTTTTATTATTATTAAAATTTAAAATTAAAATACATCAGATTCTACTGGCTCTAGCCAGAGAAGGTTTCAAATGGTAGATCCCCCCCCAAGTAATGAAGTACAATAGACACCACAGAGAAATAATTACAACCACATGACCCTAAAAAGGGTCCTTTTATCAAGTCTACAATTTTGATGCACAACTTGGTCTTTCCTTGGTCTGAGACAGGAGGACCATAGCGAAATTTCTCTTTTTGAAAAACTTCTCTTTCCTCCTTTTGATGACTTGCCAACCGCCCTCTACCTTTGCAGCCTCCTTCTGCTAGTCCAAAGATTTTCCTTTTTCTGTAAGCCCATCTTCCTCCATTTATGCCTCCTCCTTCTGCCAAGCCTCAGATGTATCCTATTGCACCCATGTTTCATCATGTTCTTCCACCATTTCTTGCCCATTCTGACCATCTTCCTCACCATTACTCTCCCTTTTTTCCTGTGACTTTGTCAGGCTTGATTTCTTCCTACATTCTGGAGTTTTAGCTCCATGAAGCTTTTTCTCTGCTTCACCTTCATTAGCTCTCCCTATAACAACACCATTCGAGATGGGAAACTCAACATGATCTGACCCCCCAGCTGATTTAAACCCCTATTTGGCTGGGGCAGATCAGATTTTACCTCCGTCAGAGAGTTGTTATTATCATGCTCTTCCTTATTGCCACACTATTTCTCTACTGCATAATGCTTGTGTGAGACATCTTGCCACCAAGTTGCTGGTTTGGACCATCTAGGTTTTTCACATTTTGCTACTATATGTCCAGTCTGGAAACATCTCCTACATCGAAATGGTACCCCTTCATAATCCAAGGGTTGTACCCAACATCCTTTGGAGGTTTTAATTGAGACCTCTTTTGGAAGTGTCTTTGATACTTTCATCTCCACCAAAATCTGAGCATAGGTGGAGTGCAAAAGATTTAAAGATCCTTCATCAACCATCAAAAAATCCCCTAAAGAATTTCCTATAGCCTCTAAGCAAGACTCAAACCAAAAATGGAGAGGTAAGTTTGGGAGTCTTACCCACAGAGGAAATTTATCAAAAGTCTCTATTGCAGGGTTGAAATTTGGATGCCAAGGCTTTAAGGATAGAGTAAATTTCTCCTCTCAGCTCTAGAAATAATCATACAAAACTTTATTTCTATCAACCACAGTTTCAAAAACCACAATACAAAGTCCTCTGCAAGTTGGGTAGATTTGGATACAACCATCTACAATAGCTTCCCAATGCTTAGAAATCCATTTATGTAAATCACACAGATGGGGCCAAAAACCCCTGAATCATCCTATCAGTCCTAAATGTGAAAACACTTTAACATTGTACATTACCTCCTCCTCAAGCTCTTCTTGTAAGAAAACCATTAGTTTATTAGTCTTGTCATCTTTAGTTGTTTTTCCTGTCATCTGGGGGAGAGGCTCTAGACGGGCTTTCGCACCCCCTACTCGACTACCCCGTGCATTCTTTCTGGACCCTGACTTGTCATTTCCTTCGCCTCGCTCAAATATTTCCCCTACTTTATGTCCTAATGACTGCTGCTTAGAACTCCTTCCCTCGGTCCTACAGCTCACACCACCTCCACTGTGGCCTAAAGTCTGCACGAAGTTCCTTGTTCAACCTTGCTCCATGTTTTCTCCACTGCGAACACCGACAATTTGAATACCACTGAGCTTCCCCTGAGATGCCTTCCCCACCAGGTTCAGTTCAAGGAAAACCCTAGTTTTTGCAGTCCGCGACAATCGATCATTGCAATCCATCCGATCCTTGATATATGTGTATTTTATTTGTGTATATTTTATATATATGCATTTTATCCATGTATATTTTATTTATATCTATCTATGTGTATTTTATCTGTATATATTTTACTTATACCCATTTATGTGTATTTTATCTATGTATACTTTATTTATATCTATTTATGTCTGTTTTATCTATGTATATTTTATTTATATCTATTTATATGTATTTTATCTATATCTATTAATGTGTATTTTATCTATGTATATTTTATTGTGTATTTTATCTATATATTTTAATTATATCTATTCATGTGTATTTTATCTATTTATATTTTATGTGTATATTTTATCTATATCTATTTATGTATATTTTATTCATGTATATTTTATTTTTGTATATTTTATCTATATCTATTTATGTATATTTTATCTTTGTGTTTTTTTTCAATAAGAGATTTGAAGCTTCCACAATTTTTATAGAGAAATCTCTATCAAAGGCCAAACAATAGTGATAAAAACAAATAATTTTTAAAAGATATAGCTTGAAATTAAAAATAGAAACAACAAAAATATCATAATAAATTGCCACATGATCTATTTTTAAGTCATTGATTTAATGTTCTAAAATATACTAGATAAAACTATCTTGCTAACCAAAACAACAGTATCTCCACTTTCGGTGTAAGGATGACAGCACAATCATGCTGGAAAATCCTACCCCAATACATAACCCCACTGCCAATGCCCACAATAGGACCATTCCATATCCATTTGTGTCTCTAGCTCCCATGCTATTTGATTCTACTTGTCTACCTCTTTCACCAGAAACAAATCCCAATATACCATTTTCTAAAGGACAACCACAAAGATCTAGGTTTCCCAAATATGACGAAGCCTCAAAGGTTGCAAACTGCTTCCCATGCGATATTAACCAAGAAAGATGGTTGTATGAAATATTCAACACAAAAAGGAATGTGAAATTGAAATATGCTAACCAATTTTTTTGCCACAGTTTTATAGAATAACCAACACTTGGCTAATTTGATTAGTGTTAGCGCAAACCAAATCTCTATCAAAGCAACTCTAACGAAGAATGCGCCCTAAAACCACTGAAGGAAGAGGGGCAGGCATATGGTTAGAGGATCCCTAGGATCAAATAACTCATCAACTGAAATTGATTGCAATTGGAAATGTAAGATAAACTCCACACCAAGAATGTGCACTCAAGATCCCTTTGAAGGAGAGGTGCTAACATATGGTGGAGTACTTATTACAAATGAAAGAAACTTAGGCGGATAACTAGCCATAGAATTTTCAAACTAACTAATTCATCTACTGCGGCGAGCATCCATTCATGAGTGAGGATTCACCACTTGACAGTGGGTACAAGAGATTAACATTCATTCTCCACATTGGCGGTAAACCATCCAAGGGTACTTAATGTGAAATTTTAACATGTAATTGCAGCAATAACAATGGTTGGATTAGTACTACTAAATCTCAACCTTAATTTCAAGGAATTTGCAAATTACAAGTATTACAATGATAGAGAATAATGCTAAGATGCAAAGAATGAATGCTTTACAACGTTTATCCCTCAAATGATGAAGTAAAGGCCAAAAACAAAAAACTAATGCAATCTGATATAAAAATCCGAGTTCTGGAAATTCTGATCAGCAAACAGAAAACACCATGAAATGCTCATAACTTCATCAATATACCTTCAAATTGACTGAAAACTTTTGCAAAGGCTCTCTAGGAGTATGGTTCCCAAGAACAAGTTAGAAAACAACATCAAATCCTCCTCATTTATTTGGTATGAATCCCAATGTGCTTTGAGAAGGTATGACCTGGCTGGAAGGGTGATTTTTCTCTTAAAAATTAGGTTCTTTGAATTTAAATCTCATCTTCTATGAGAAGGGTCACCCAATGTCAACAATCACGTAGTACAAATGCCCATAATGAAATAAAATTTACTCACAAAGCTGTATACAAAATTCACTTTCAGCTGTAGATGAACTAGCAACTCAAAAATGATAATAAACTCCAAAATTCTTCAATAATAGGCTCAATCTGCTAGTCTGGATGAGAAGCAGCAATAAAACCAATTAGGTGTTGTCTTTCAAACACGAAATTGATTGGAATCTAGGAGGTAAACATCCCTCGAAGAAATAATCACAATGTCATTTTGACAGCATAACTTTAGCAATTAACAATGGATACCAAATGCTGGAGCAAAGCTTCATATTTAGAGAGAATGAGATGACTCTTCAATTTCCCCTCATGGTATGCCAAAAGTCACATTTGAAACTTTTCAATTTTCCAAAAGTCAATAATTCCTCTTCAAGATGGCGTCCACTTCATGGTAATTAAAACTTCATTAAATATTTGATTTTTCCTTTATGAGGGCATCCCCCTTCAAGTCCACCTTTTAAACGCAACTTGAAGTTATCATCCTAGGCCAAGGGGGTCAACAAAGAAACATAACATTAATTGCTTTGTATTAAATAATTTCCATCAAAATTGCATTTTGGAAGCTATACCAAAAATACCAACTGCTCCAACAAGAAAGAACAACTGAAGTACTGCCAACAGGACCATTGCCAAACATAGTATTTACTAAAAATAGTAAACACCAAGAAATGCCACAGAACCTCCAAGGAAAGCAAACCCTAATTTCACTTCTAATCAACCTACAGATTTTCGGAAATAGGGTATTAGTCAAAGAAGAGCATATGGCCAAAATGTGAACATTACAGAGATTGACAAGATCTATTGGGATGTTGCCTAACAACATGTTCCCAAAAAGATCCAAAGACTCCAGATGAGCCATACCACCCAAGGACTCAGGTATGCTAGCTCTTAGATTGTTGTTTGAAACGTTGAGAGCAATTACACACTTCAGCTCTCCCATTTCCTCAAGAATATTTCCTGACAACTTGTTGCATGGGAAAGATCTATGAATTTGAAGGCAATCATAATATTAAGGTATGGAGTAGCTTGTCCTTTAATCCAAAGTGTCATTTGATTCACGAACTTTATAATGAAAAGGGTCACCAAAAAGAAGCCAATAAGTTGGACCCAAGCTCATCTCTATTTCGTTGCTTTGTGTCTAATTCACTAGAGCATTCATCTTCCCCAAACTCTCAAGAATTTTTTTTGATAAATTATTAAAAGATAGATCAAGAATTTGAAGATTCCTAAGCCGAAACAATTTTAGTGGAAAATTGTTTTGGAAGCTATTGAAAGCGAAGTTTTATCTATGTGTATTTTATCTATGTATATTTTAGTTATATCTATTTATGTGTATTTTATTGTGTATATTTTATTTATATCTATTTATGTATATTTTATCTATGAGTATTTTATTTGTATATTTTATTTATATCTATCTAATTTTTTTATATGTATATTTTATTTATATTTATGTGTTTTATCTGTGTGTATTTTATTTGTATATATATTATTTATATCTATTTATGCGTATTTTATTTAAATCTATCTATGTATGTTTTATCTGTGTATATTTTATTGATATATGTATGTGTATTTTATCTATGTATATTTATTTATGTATTATTTATTTATATTTATGTGTATTTTATTTGTGTATATTTTAGTTATATATATTTATGTGTATTTTATTTGTGTATATTATATGTATATATATATGTATGTATGTATTTTATGTATGCATATTTTATCTATATTTTTGTGTATTTTATTTGTATATATTTTATTAATGTATATTTGATCTATGTATATTTTATGTATTTATGTATAATTTATTTGTGTTTTTTTATCTATGTATATTTTATTTATATCTATGTATATGTATTTTTTTTTAGGTAAAGGTGGCTAAGACACAAGTTCTATTAAAATAAAGAGTTTTACATAAAGCTGAAGAGTTGCCTGAGCGAACAAAATTGCAACTCCAGAAATTACAAAATCAAGCCACTAAGGCTGAAGTATTAAGAACCAAAAGATGTATATCCAAGAGACCAATACAAAATCCTGGTGAGAGACATGAAGATACAACATAATAAGCTTTCAAAGGAGAAGATACTAGCTGGAGATCCAAATCCAAAAAGAAGAGAATGGGAAGTCTTGAAGAATGAAGAGCCTCTTATTTGAAGATCTGATAACCTACAAAAGGTGCCAAAGAAACGAGCTTTCTCCCAAAAAATAGAAATTCCAACGATAGTGTGACCAAAATTTTAAAAAATGGAAGAATAGACAAGAAACCCTCAAGATGTGCTTCCCTCTGAAGAAGCAATGGTAGAAGGCAGGGGAAAATGGGGTTCATTGTGAAGTTCAACAATGGCATGCTGAATAAGAAGTCGGATTGCTTATGCATCATATTTATATGTATTTTATTTGTGTATATTTTATTATATTTATTTATGTGTACTTTATTTATGTATATTTTATTTATATTTATAAATGTGTATTTTATTTATGTATATTTTATCTGTGTATATTTTATTTATATCTATTTATGCCTATTTTATCTATGTATATTTTATTTATATCTATTTATATGCATTTTATCTATATCTATTTATGTGTATTTTATCTGTGTATATTTTATTTATATCTTTGTGTGTTTTATCTATAATGCCCCGCTACACAACCCCAAAGAAAACTAATACATCTAACATTTATGGTACAAATTTTTTTTTTAACTTTTAAAGTGTATAAATTATTGTATACATTAAATTTAAAAGATTACAAATTAAACACCTAAGTCCTTTGGGGTACACGAGGTGACAATACGTAGCTAACCCATTCATTCACTTAACTTCAATTTTAAACATTAATAAATGAAAAACAACGTGACAAAAATAATCCATATAATACCATACCCACAAATTACATTAAATTAATCATGAAGATATAAAGTACATATTTCCACAGACACAACATAACATTAATAGTATTTACAAATGGTAGTTCAAGAATGATTTACACGGTATGAAAATACATTACATCAATCTGATAGTACATCCCAATGATCACATATACAAAATTACATCATAGGTCTTCCCAACGCACATGGGAGTGATACATCAATATATAAAATACATCTGGTAATATATGAATCTTGGATCAAACTGCACCCACAAAACTCTACACTAAATGGTACAACTGCATCATAAGGGGACCCAACGGGGTGCGTAGCATGTTCCACCCAACCACCTCTGTGTTGGGGGTAAACAAGGAAGGATCCCCAACCAAGCACATCCAAACAGTAAAGCAAGACTAAACTCAAGACACGAAAAGCAAAAGAACACAAGAAAATACCTCATAATGACAATAAATAATCAAAACATAACAATAGACCACTTCCAACATATTACAACAATAATTCACAAATCATATCATCAATAAATCTCAAGACATAATATCAATAGACTATTTCCAGAGGATTTCAATAAAAACATCTGAAAAGGGAATGCTAGAGGAGAGTGTCATCGCATGGCCTTACATGGATTATCTAGACATCCTGTCTCAAGGTGTCACCTCCATCTATACATGGATTATCCAAACAACCTATCACCAGGTGCCGCCTCCATCTATGGTTATCCTGACTACCTATCTCAAGACGCCACTCCATAGGTTTACTCATGCATAACCGTTAACCTCTCGTGGAGATGAGGCACGATTGTGCCAACCACAACCTTCTCGGCCCACCTTTAGTCTATGATAGCACTAACAGGTGAACGAGGCATCCATATTTATCTTATTAATGTTTAACTACCCACCCCCTAATTAATTACTTAGGTTATCATTTGTTACCCTAACTCTAATGTGGGTTACCTTGACAACCCCTTAGTGCATCGGCCCCCACATAGAGCCACTCTCTTTAGAACCCCAAAACATAAAATCCAACACCAAGGAGTTGTACCACAAGAACACTGAACCAACAAATGGAACATCCACAAGGAAAAACCATTTCGCCAAAAATTATATGAAACACATCCACAAAAATGGTACAACCCATGTGTAAACTCCAGTCACAACTATATCTAAAACATAGGAACCAATATCAAATTAAAAGATCAAATTTGAAACATCAAATTTCCCTACCTCTGGAAGTTCCTAACCAACAAATTAAGCTCCTATAGAAGGATAAACTAACTCAAGGGCTTTCCCACATGACACAAATCCAATAAAGAGAAAACCACAAATGATTCAACAACCAATCTCGAGAGTACACAATTATGTAAACACAATGCCATATAAGACATTTCAATACACAAAACTTTCACCAAATAAATGAATTAACTACTCAAGAATAATCAATTTAATTTAAATCACAAAGTTTATTTCTAATTTGCACGATTACACTATAACATTGCAACTTTTAAAATTATCTAATAAATTCATAATCGCAGCATATAAAATCTTTTATATATATATAAATATATATACATATATACATATATATGTATATATAATATAGAACATATATTAAAATTGTGCATTTAAATCATCTTATAAAAATTAATAAAATAACTTACTGTAAAAAAAATCATAACAATAAATATTTATATATATATATATAATCAACATATAAAACAAAAATCAAATGAATCACATTCAAAATTTAAAGAAAAATAAAAAAAAACAACATTTAATAAAATTCCCTCCCCAAAGCCTGTGGTACTGCGTACCATAGGGTAGGTAGGCCGCAGCCCCACACGGATGTGACTAGCAGCCTCGGTTGTTGTGCTCAACCCATGCTGGCTGCGTACAGCCTGCCACAAGGGCCGTGGGTGGTATGGCTTCGGTCGACCACCACCCCCAATACAAAATAATTTATATATATATATATATTTATATTTATATTTTCTATATTATATTTCATTCAAAAACAAAATGCCATATATAATTTGATTGTGACTATAATAAAGGAATATATATATATATATATATATATATATATATATATATATATATATATATATATATATATATATATATATATATATATATATATATATATATATATATATATATATATATATATATATATATATATATATATATATATTTAAAATAATGATATATAACATATGTACATGTATATATATATTCCCAAATAACACAAAATAAATAAACAAATAGGATGAAAACCAGTCCAATTCATTTTCCTTCAATCACAAAAAAATATGGGTAAACAATTTTAATACCCTAATAAATTGATTTTATTTCAAATCAAGAATTTTAGCAACAAGATTTATTGAAGAAATTTAGAAGATTTTTCAATATATTTCTACAAAACACTAAAATATTTGACACAAACAATATTTCTAAAAAAAACCTTCTTTCAAACATAAATCTCAATTTAAAGAATGGTAGACATGATTTTCGTTTTCCCTTATAGAACAATCAAAAGGAAACAAAATAATTAATTAATCAAAAAGAACTTGGAGTCCTTCGTTTGATGGCAAATCCAACATGGTGACCCTTCTTCCTTTTTCGAAAATGAACTTCCTTTGCAATTCCTTCTCAAATTCCTTTCAACTAACTTCTGAATGAATTTTTTATTCTTTTCTTACAGAACAATTTTAACAAAGAAGCACAAAAAAAAACCTATCTTTTTTTTCCTAGACAAAAACCAAAAACCCTTATGTGTGTGTGTAGAAACTTCTCTTTCTCACCATAAAATCAAGAAAAATAAATAAAGGTCTTTTTTTCTCAAAAATCCAAACCATCCATTGGTTCTTTTTACTGCTTTAAAAGCTCACACTTATCTCACAATTTTTTAATTAAAAATTCATTATTTTCACATGATATTATCCCCACAAGATATTCTCTTCTAATTTTCTAATTTTAATATCTTGAAAAAGATAATTTATAATTATCACCAACATTATTTATTTAAATTAATTCCTTACACCTTTTTAATTAATTAAATATCTTTTTAATTACAACTGTAGACATCTAAATTTGGACACTTAATTTATCCAAATTCATCCCCTTTCGTCTTAGTTTCGTTAATTAAGTAATACTACTATTATTTAATTAATATCTTTAATTATGTCAAATCCCTAAGGTATTTAATCAATAATACCTTATCTCTTTAATCCTCATTTCATCAAGTGAATTAAATAAATATGTTATTTATTTAATCCCCTTTATGTCACATCCTCCATCATTTTTATCTTATCCTAATCCATCTTCTAATCTCACCATTATGATGTGCACATGTCTAATCCTTGATTATGAGGTGTCACATCCTCCAACTTTTGCAAGTTGGCCTCTAATCTCTCTTAGCCACCTAACCTTCCTCTAACCCCTCATCAACTTGTTTGATCACCCCCTTTAGTCAACTCTTCCCATCCCCCAAGGAATTTTTAATTCCTTTTGTCTTCCCAAAGTCCTTTGAGGAATTTTTAATTCCACTCTCATCTTTCAAGGAATATTAAATTCTTTTTCTCTTCCCCATGTCCTTTATGACATGTGTCCTTGGTCAACTTTATTAAAGACTTTCTCCTTTTGGGCAAAACACTCCACTTCCCCATGTGAATTTTTAATTCACTTTTTAATCCCCCAATGCACTCAAAAGGAATTTTTAATTTCTTCACTTCTTCCCACATGTCCTCTCTTTATTCTTTATTATTTCCCCTCTCCCCATAAGGATATTTGAGAAATTTTTAATTCCTCACATGTCCTCTCACCCACATGGGACAAATACATCATTTATGAGGATATCTTGACCAAATCCCTATGGTCCTTTGAAGTACATCCATGTCATGTACTTCTCTTACACCTCATGTCCACCTCATCTTTCTTAAGCCTCTATCCTTGCCACATGTCAAGATGTGAGGGCTTGTGAGTTCTCAACTCACCATATCCCTACATCTTGGCCATGTTCAGATCAATATCAACCATCCATTTCTTCTAGGAATTCTCAAAATTCCTATAAATTCCCCCTCTTTTCTCTCATTTAAAAAGAGATCATTTTGCTAGCCAAACTCTTGCAATTTTATTTCTCAATCTACACTTAGCCATTTTAATGCTTTCATCCATTTCCATCCATCCTCACATCATCATCTAGCTTGCATCTTGCCATCCAAGGAGCATACACATCAAAGATCGAAGGGCCAACCAAAGGATCGATTCGAGACAAGGTATAATGGTCCATTTGTTGCTTTTATCTTGTGTTGATTCCAACTTAGGCTAATCTTGAGGTGTAGGTTGTTTTGGTGTTTATTTGCACTCTTTAGTTTGCTGCTTGTTTTCTAACGCATATATTCGACCTATCACAACAATATTTAACTGAATTACAATTACTTACAAATAATCATATCCATAAAATATCATTAATTAATCCCATATAAAATAAAGATAAATTAAATAACAACTAACCACAATAAATAGATAAACAACAACAATATTGAGATGAGGACAAAGCCAAAACCATGACACAACAAGACTCACAATGAGGTGATGGACTTGGGACAGGAACAGTTCCTTATCAACTCCCTTTTTCAACATCATACCCGTTGGGTTAATTTAATGCTCACCTTGTCATGCCGAAGTAGGTGGAATTGAGACTTTATTCCTTCAATTCCTGCATACAAAAAAATGTCAAGTAACATGTAAATCTCCATAGCAGACACATCGTGAAAGGAAATCGTGGGGTAGCAGGGCGCTCACAAGCGAGTGATGCTACTCCATCCTTTCACCAAGACTCACTAGCAACTCATTAGAAAACAGAGCAACATAGAATTACAACATCGTCACATATAATATTAAAGAAAACCATAGCATAACCAAATAATATAACCACCATACAATGTATCATCAAACATCATAAGTAATGTCAAGTGCAGCAAACCAAACAAACTATGAATCCACACACAACCAAGTCAGTGAACTAATCACCATCACAAACCAAGTATCAAACCAACACATAAGAGTATCAAAGAGTATCAAGGAGTATCAAAGAGTATCGACAACATGAGGGGTATTACATTATCTGTGTATATTTTATTTATATTTTTGTTTATTTTATCTATGTATATTTTATTTATATCTATTGTATTTTATTTATATCTATGTGTATTTTATCTATGTATATTTTATTTATATCTATTTATGTGTATTTTATCTATGTATATTAAATTTATATCTATTTATGTGTATTTTATCTATATATATTTTATTTATATGTATTTTATGTGTATATTTTTATGTGTGTATATTTATCTATGTGTATTATTTATATTTATTTATATATATTTTATGTGAATATGATGGCTCAACTTACACCCTCAAACACTCTGATACTAAAGACTAATGAACTCACAATGCAAACATAAATACATGATCCCAAAAAGCTCGCAACCAACATAGATGTTTTTGACAATTTCATTTGTCAAAATAACCCAACTCAAAATAACACAATTCCAATAGAGACAAATATATTTTATTTAGTCAATCAAATGCACAATTACAATCTCTATTACATTTATTATTTCAGAAGCAATTCAATGAATACTCAATTCAATTAAACTCCTTACAATTTGCAACTTTGGTCCCATCTGCCGCACCTCGTTCTTCTCTCTATTCGAACTCTTTCATAATCCCTCACATTCTTATCTTCCCTTGATTTTGTTTTCCATGCAATACTAATCTTCTACATGGCATTTTCATTCACCATGGTATCTACTTCTCTTTTCCTTTTCACATTCGGCCCAGCCAACAATCCTTCCTCCTTATTTTTGTGCTAAAAATTTCTTTCCTATTCTTTTGCACTAGCCTCCAACTCTTTCTAATGTTGTGCTCTCTTTACTTTTTGTGCTAAAATAACTATCCTCTCATTCCTCACACAGATCTCATGAGGTATAACATTTTTTTTGGCCTCTATCTTCTCTAGCATTGTCTTTCTGGCTCTTTCCTTGCACCGATCTCTCTCTCCCACCTATCAACCCTCTTTTAAAAAGATCCTTATTGAACTAAGGCTCTCAACAACACTTAATCCACAGAAGTCGTTAGAGTTCAACTTTCCCCCCAATAAGTGGATCGATACACCCACAGGTAACAAGATACCCTCATCGAATGTAACCACCAACCTCTTCAATCAGTCCTCCTTTTTGAAAAACATTTGTGCTTTTGTTTCTTTGTTTTCAAGAGCTATCAATTATCTTGTTTCCAAACCAAGATTGGCCACTTGTCAAAAATGAGGAAACAATGACATAACAAGACTAAAATGTGCAAACCCAAAACTGGGTGATGCCCTTGCATCAAAATATTTTATGTGTGTATATTTTACATTTGTGTATTTTATCTATTTATATTTTATCTGTGTATATTTTATCTATATCTATTTATGTTATGTTTTATCTATGTATATTTTGTAACACCCCTCCATTTTGGGCTCTTTGTTCGGCAATGTTCTTCTTTGTTATGTTGTTTCTGTTTATGCTGTGACTTTGGTACTTGGTTCTATTTGATCACAAACTGTTAAGTGATGCATATGTTATATTTTAATGCGATGAAATTTTACTTTGATGCTATCATTATGGCATGTTTTGAATTAGCATAGTAGATATTTAATTAACGATGCTTTATACTTTTGAATATATTATTGATGTTAGAGGCATCAATTAGTAATACTGTATTGGTGAAGGGGACGAGATTACATCACTTGCATGCGAGCACCCTGTGATTCCAGGATTTCCTCTTCATGGTGTGTCTACTATGTTATATGCATGTACGACACTCATTTTGTTTGCAGGACTGCAGGTACAGGACATCAACTCCACCTGGTTTCATAGGTCTGAGCGTGTCCATTGGCCAATGGTATTCGATTGGGAGATAGTAGCTAGGTTTTCCATGCCAAGTCATCACCCTGGTCATAGTATGTTGTCAGTTGGTGTCTGGTATGTTGTTAAGTCTTGTCATCTTTGAAGTTTTGATAGGTTGTTTTCGATGGGAATTTTATGCGAAAATCAATGTTTAAAAAGGTTTAAATGATTAGTTATGAATTTTAGATTAAAGTGGTTAAAAGCTTTAATTTAATTTAATTCATTTAATTTAAATTCTTGTGGTGAAATAATTTAATTTTTGGTGGTTAAATTTATTATATTATTTAAATAAACTAAATAACTAAATGTTATTTTATGAGCAAATAAATAAATTAACTAAATCTATTTTGTTGGAAATAGATTAAACAATTAAATTCATTTGGAAATTCAAGTTTTGATTTTAAAGATTAAAGTTGCTTTGAAAAGTGCCTATGTAAAATAAATTTAAAGTTATTTGAAAATTCAATTTTGTTTTAAGATACTTAAAAAATCAAAATATTTCAAGGAGATATTTTAGAACAATTGACTTAATTTGGGGGAGATTTGTGAGAGCTTTTGCATTTTTGGATTTTGAATTTGAATTTGAATTTGGGGAAAGATATTATATTTTCATTTTGGGTTTATTTCCAAGGGGTGGGGAGATTTGGCTGCAAAAAAGAAAAGAGGGTTTTTGTTTTTTTGGATTGAATCTGGGATTTAGAGGTGGAGACTTGGAAGGAGATCTGGAGTGTTGCACTGGCAAGAAGCTCAACATCAGATTGATTCTTCAATCTTCAAGATCACAGGTTCTTTTCTGTTTATTTGTTTTGAGAATTAGATTTTCAATTTTGAAAAGCTTGTGTGTAAACAAAATTGAAAACCTCTGTGGAGATCATGGACAAAGAAAACAACAGAAAAAAATTCAAACAATAGAGATTGAAAGAAAAAAAGAGAAAATCTTGAAACCCCTCTGTATAAATTTGAAATTTGGAAATTAGAAATTAAGAAATTGTGTTTGAAAATTCCTTACTGTGAATTTTGTTTCTGTAGAAAAATTGCTCAATTTGACTGAAAAATGAGAAATTTATATATATATATATATATATTTTGTGAATATATATATATACATATATATTGTATATGCATATGACCAGAAAAAAATTCTGTAAAAATTTATCTAAACAAAATTTATGTGTCTCCTAGAATTTCGTCAAAAATTTAGAACAGGGGATTCGCGTTTTTTTTGTTATTGTTGAAGTTTTAAATTTATTTATTAGATTTATTTTTAATATGTATGGAGAGGGCGGGGGGGAATTTTAGCCCCCCACAGTCACCGCCAGCCATGGGAGGCGCTATCTGTGGAGGCAGTGCCAGCGCTGCCTCCATAGGTAACGACCCCCATTGCTGGGAGTGGCTGCTTAGCAGCCGCAGGCCCCTACATGCTTGGGGTTTCAATAAGAATAAAAAATAAACTTTTGTTTTTTTTATTATTGTTATTTAATATTATATATATTGCATATATAATATATATATTATATATGATATTAAATTATTATATATTATATATATATATATAACATATGTTTATTTTTATTATTAATTAAATAAATTTAATATATTAATATATATTTTAAATATTTGGAGTTGGAAATTACATGGAAGAATTTAAATAGATATATTTAAATAATAATTATATATTTATATATATATATATATAAATTGGTATATACATTAAGTATATTCTTTTATATATATATTTAATATATATTTATATTTAAGTATATATTAGTTTAAGGTGATTATTTCATTATCATAATTGAAATGAAAAATTGTTTTTTGTAATAAAATGATTTATTTAAAAAATTGATTTTGATCATTTTGTATAATTGAGAAAATGAAATAAACTTATCAGTTTTAATATTCCTTGATTTGCCAATGAAATTTGATTGACTTTTGAGTTTGCGCAAATAATATTAATTATTTAACTGATTACTTGCACTATGCCATCGCTTCGCATGGATTTAGAAAATCCTAACGTTAGTTTATTTAGTTACCGGAAATGCTTCCTAAGTGATGTTTAAAGTTAAAGCTTTTATATTAAATTTAATTCTTATGAATCACATGAAAATTAATTAGTTATAATTGTGCTTGAGTTGGAAGGTGTAAGTTTTAGTTTTAGAATTAGTGCTATTGTACTTTGGAAATTAAGGTTAGTGCAATGATTAAATATTTGTTAAGGGTTAGGGTTGTAATCGAAATGAATATGGTTAATGTGTTTGCGACTTGTTTGATTTGATGGAATCTTGAGGTTCTTGTAAAGGATTTGTATTTTTATGATTGTTGATTTAAGCGAATTCTTGTTGGTATTGTATGGGCAATATTGTTACGATTGTAAATTTATGAGTGTACTTTGGTAGTACTAAGTTTTGCTTCCAAAGGCTAGGGAACTCTTTGATTGAGTTATTTGTTCTATTTGGAGTGATTTGTTTATGTAAGTCTTCCAGATAGGGTTTTCATTTAATTGTGTGGGTTGTCATAATATGTTAGTCAACCATTGTATTGCCTTGGGTAGGGCATATAATTGTATCTGGTTGTTTCACCTGGTTTCACGAATGAGGATGGTTCATGCCTCCTTGGAAGGAGTGGTTTATGTGTTTGTTGCCTCCAGTGTTTGGAGAGGATTTTGACTTTTGTTGCCCCCTGTGTTGGAGTGAATTTTATTTTATGTTCCTCCTAGAGCTGGAGTGGTTTTATCTTGTTGGTTTGCACTTGGGATTCCCTTGGTGATTGGTTTTGTTTGGTATGTTGTCAAGTAGAAGAGTGGCTTCTGTTAAGGGCCAGAGCCCAAAGAGGTAAACTGGGAAACCTTCAGAAGTGGTTTAATCAAGTGATAACTAAATCAATGTACTTAGAAGTTTAGGTAGTTTTTCACATTAATTAAGATAATTGAGCCTCGCTCATGGATGCAAGGGCTTGTATAGACTTTGGATGAGATGGGAAGGCTTGGAATGGCAAGGTCATCTATCTTGTCCTTACGAGAGGTATTTGATTCTGCATGAATGAGTATGGGTGCCGGGATTCGGTAGAGGCCACCAGGATAACCCATAGTGGAGGCCGGAGCCTAGGAAGATTCCCAGAGGAGATCCCATGACGAGCTATGTGATGACACTCTTTCTATGACAACAGTTGGTATTTGGCTTTATGTGTATGGTCTTCTTATCATACTCGATATGCTTTATTTCTGGAAGCAATGTGACCTATGTCAGTGATGTTGGAGTTGTACTTGTGTTATCCTTATGGATGTTTGGTTCATGTGTCTGGTTGTTTCAGTGTGAGTTAGCCTGTGTCTAGGGGTGGATGGTCTTGTATAGGATTCCTTGTTACTATCTCCTAGCATGGGGGGTGAGTCTTTGGGTATCACATGATTGGGCAGAATGTGCACCTTAATTCGGTTGGGTTGTCTTCTTGTTCGTGTGGACGAGGTTTCTAGTTGGAGAGCTCGTGGGATCTAGTGCTTCATGCTTTATTCTTTCTAGTTTATAGTAATTTTATTACCCCTCTTTGTATCGAGGTGGAAGATGTAAATTTTAACCTTGTATATTGGAATTATCTCATTCGGGGAATGAGGGTGGTAATCATATTGTAAAGATTATTATTGGGAACATGTGGTATTTCTTATGCCTTTTTTGTAATTTTATCTTGTATGGAATGTATGAGTATTTAATTTGTTAAGTAATTAAATGTTATGTTTCTAATTCATGTTTCTTGATTGGGTTTTAAGTAGTCTTAGTCTCGTAACCTTAGAGGTTGTTGGCAATGAGTAGTGAACTTTTATGTTATTTGTTCTTTTAAAATAAAAAAATAAAAAAAATAGTAAGTTTGAGTAGTAAATTGCAACTTCCTCTAGGGTTGCGTGGCAGGGCATTACATATTTTATCTGTGTATATTTTATCTTTTTATATTTTATCTATATATATTTATGTATATATTATCTATGTGTTGTTTTTTTTTTCAATAAGAGATTTGAAGTTTACACATTTTTTATAGAGAAATCCTCGCCAAAGGCCAAACACCAATGATAAAAAGAAGAAATTTTTAGAGGATATAGCTTGAATTTAAAAATAGAAACAACAAAATAATAAGAATAAACTACAGGATGATCTATTTTTAACTCACTAATTTACCACTATAAAATATACTGGATAAAACTATCTTGCTAACCAAAACAATAGTATCTCCACTTTTGGTGTAAGGACGACAACATAATCACGCTGACAAATCCTACACCAACACATAACCCCACTGCCAATGCCCATAATAGGACCGTTCCATATCCATCTATGTCTCTATCTCATATGCTATTCGATTCTACTTATTTACCTCTTACACTAGAAATAGATCCTAGTGTTCCATTTTCCAAAAGACAACCACAAAGATCCAAGTTTCCTAGATATGAAGAAGCCTCAAAGGTTGCAAATTGCTTCCCCTATGGTATTAACCCAGAAAGGTGGTTGTATAAAAGATTCAACACAGAAAGGAACGTGAGATTGACAAGATTTGCTAGGTTGTTGCCTGACAAGGAATGTGAGATTGACAAGATCTGTTGGCTTGTTTCCTGACAAGGAATTTGAGATTGACAAGATCTACTGGGTTGTGACAACATGTTTCTTGAAAGATCTAGATACTCCAAATGAGCCATACCACCCAAGGACTTAGGTATGATACCTCTCATATTGTTGTTTGAAATATTGAGAACAATTTCACCCTTCAACTCTCCCATTTCCTCAAGAATTTTTTTTCAAAGCTTGTTGTGGGAAAGATCTATGAATTTGAAGACACTCATAATCTTAGGGTATGGAGTAGCTCATCCTTTAATCCAAAGTGTCATTTGATTCATGAACTTTATCATGAAAGGGTCACCAACACAAAACCAATACGTTGGACCCAAGCTCATCTCTATTTCGTTGCTTTGTGTCTGATTCACTAGAGCATTCAACTTCCCCAAACTCTCAGGGATAATCCCTGATAAATTATTATAAGATAAATCAAGAATCTGAAGATTCTCGAGCCAATAACTCTGATGGAAAATTGCTTAAAAAGTTATTGGAAGCAAAACTTTATCTGTGTTTTTTATTTATGTATTCATATCTATTTATGTGTATTTTATTGTGTATATTTTATTTATGTATATTTTTATCTATGAGTATTTTATTTGTATATTTTATTTATATCTATCTATTTTTTTTTCTGTATGTATATTTTATTTATATCTATTTACGTGTATTTTATCTATGTATATTGTATATGTGTGTGTATTTTATCAATGTATATTTTATATTTATTTGTGTATATTTTATTTATATTTGTATATTTTATCTATGTATATTTTATTTATATCTATTTCTCTTTATTATATTTATGTATATTTTTTTAATATTTTTTTGTATTATTAATGTGTATTTTATTTATGTATATTTTATATATTTATGTATATTTTATTTATGTGTATTTTATTTATTTGTTTTTTTATCTATGTATATTTTATTTATATCTATTTATGTGTATTTTATTTGTGTATATTTTATTTATATCTATGTGTATTTTATCTATGTATATTTTATTTATTTTTATTTATATATATTTTATCTATGTATATTTTATTTATATCTATGTGTATTTTATTTATGTGTATTTTATCTATGTATATTTTATTTATATCTATTTATCTGTAAATTATCTATATATATTTTATTTATATTTATTTATATGTATTTTATGTGTGTATTTTATTTTTTATTTTATCTATTTATATTTTATCCGTGTATATTTTATCTATATCTATTTCTGTATAATTTATCTATGTATATTTTATTTTTATGTTTTTTATTTTCAGTAAGAGATTTGAAGCTTCCACAATTTTTATAGAGAAATCCTCACCAAAGGTCAAACAATAGTGATAAAAAGAAAGATTTTTTTAAGGATATAGCTTGAATTTAAAAATAGAAACAACAAAAATATCAGAATAAATTACCACATGATCTATTTTTAACTCATTGATTTAACGTTCTAAAATATATTGGATAAAACTATCTTGCCAACCAAAATTATAGTATCTCCACTTTCAGTGTAAGGACGACACCACAATCACGTTGGCAAATCCTACCCCAACACATAACCCCCACTAGTAATGCCTACAATAGGACCATTCCATATCCATCTATGTCTCTATCTCCTGTGCTATTTGATTCTACTTGTTTACCTCTTTCACCAAAAACAGATCTCAATGTTCCATTTTCTGAGTTTCCCAAATATGAAGGAGCGTCAAAGGTTGCAAACTGCTTCCCCTATGGTATTAACCCAAAAATGTGGTTGTATGAAAGATTCAACATAGAAAGGAATGTGAGATTGAAAAAATCTGTTAGGATGTTGTTTGACAACATGTTCCCAGTGTAATGCCCCGCCAAGGAATCCAAAGGACAAAGCAAAAGGTATCAAATTAACTGAATAATTTTTTTTTAAAAGTCATTTGATTACAAAGACGTTCTAAGGATTCCAAGATGACGTTACTTAATCATATACAAATAAGATCATCTCGTCATAAAATCAAAATCATAAAAACATAACAACATATCATGTTCATGAATGATCCAATTTCATAAGCTTTATAAAGTCAAGTTACATAACTAGATTACATCAACTGAAATCATAATAAATCTTGAATTATCATAACGTTATTACATAAGTTCTCTTGTAGTCAACAAGAGAATGTACAATAAAGATGAAGAATATATATCACGTTATCAACTTCGTTCACGAGTACGTTCAACGTCTAACATCGTGAACACTTAAGGATTAGGAATCTGCTCCATGAACCAAGTTATCCAAGTATAGAAACATCTGTAAGAGGACCCAATGAGGGAAATAGCATGGTTTCCTCCCAACCGTATGGAACCTGAAGGTCTACTCCCTCTGTGGTAGGAGATAATGACAGGTCCACAAAATAGTCAAACAGACAACAAAGAATAGACATTACATTACATTGTTGACAACATTTAACGACATAACAGTATCTTATTTACCAGATCACAAATAAAATTTCAGAGGAAACAATAGTAACATAGGTGACTCTACATAAGAGACCACAAACATGCTTTAGGACAGAGTGTCATCACATAGTTGTTCTAAGTTACCCTGGTGAATCTTCCTAGACTACTGGCCCTCATCTTGAGTTACCCTAGCAGTCTCTACCAATTCCCGACCCCTAGACATACTCATGTGGAGTCGAATTACCTTTTAGGAAGACAAGGTAGACGACTAAGCCATTCTAGGACTTCTCAACCTACCCTTAATCTATACAAGCATTAAGACACTAGGTGAGGCATTCCATTAATCTTTATTATTTAATGAACCCCAGGTTTATTTATTAAAGTTTTCACTAAATTACAAGGAACCCATGATAGGTTACCCTGGAAACCACTTAGGCTTCCGGCCCCTATCACAAGCCACTCTTCCTATAAACATGATGCAACAACAAAATACCAAGGACTACCATCATGCATAAGAAACAAAACCATAGTAGAACATATCTCATTCGTGGCCCAATCGTTGAACAACTCAACACCTTTAAGGTGACAAATAACTCTTGCATGGAAAAGTCCCAAAATAGATCAAGGTATTTAAAACATCAGTAAACAAACATTTAATCTCTTGGTTCATAATGACCTCCTAGCCTCAGGAATAAAGGAACATATAACATAATTTTCTTAACCAAATTCATTGAAATAAAACTCTAAAGTTGATTTATTCTTTAAAAGAATATCTTGGCCACAATATATCATCAACAATATAACATACCCATCACAAATGTTTTACATCTCTACCAGGACATAGATCATAATCTCCAAAATGCCACATAAATGACAACAAATTATGCAAAGCTATACCCCAAGTGAAATCATTGTAATCAAACAACAAAGTTAAAGCGTAATAAACTTAACAATATAATTTTCACTTCCCTATTCTCTGGAAGAATAAAACAAAACATAATAACTTATATGAACATTCTTAAGTTATAACATTTATATAACTCATAAAATATAACAATCCAATTTTTGTGAACTAAATATCATATTAATAATGAATACCCCAATCACGAATTCATTATATACTCAAGCTACATAACCATTAAAACTTCATAATCTAAAAATCATAATAGATAATAAATTGATATTATTATATGTTTTGTTATTTTATTCTATTTTAAGCAAAATAAATCTATAACTATTCACTATCAAGAATAGTATAAATAGACGGATTCAATTTACACACCAGTCACTACATAATGAATTTACCACAATTACTACCAAATATACAAGGAATTATCATGAAGTTCATTTCGTATGAAAAACTACTAAAGATAAATAACATATACTCTTATCTACTATTGTGGTTGCATCCCACTCTAGTTAACAAAGAATTTCAACCTCTAGTAATAAATTTAATATAAAACTTCAACTTAATTGGACAATGTTTAGAATATTCTTTTAAATATAACCTACTCTCTTGTCATGCACTTATCCTTAAGATTATTCTAATCTGATACAGACGATATTTCAATTAAATCTCACACTTAAATGGAGATGTGGTGAAACCAAATCTCAGAGCGGCGGTCAACATTCATAACATTATCTCAGACTATTTCTAATATAAAGTTCACTGACTGATTATATAACAGAAGAATTTAACACAAATTCTATAACAAACATGCAACTGAGACTGTAGTCATTCAACGCCATGCAAGGAATAATACACCAATTTAAATCTAAGTCCATATCAACCGACTGGAGAGTGTTAGTTAGAAAATTGGTTAAGCCTATTAAAACACACTCTACAGTAATTAGCGTTGGATATATATATTATACATAAATTTTAAAGACAATGGTAAGTGATGGAGAGATGGAAAGGTAATACCACAAATTGGCAATGGAATTCAGAAAGGCTTTTAAATCTGTACACCCTACCATGTTCAAGTGTTGCAGCTATGACAGGCAGCAAGTGGAGTCAGAAAATTATTTAAACCTTTAAAATTTACTTTATGTTCAAGTGCTTCAGCAATAACATATTGCCAATAAATCTGGAAGCTTATTTAAATATCCACGCCTTTCTATGTTAAAGAAATTTTCTTTAAATAAAATTAACAAAACTTTTAGACAACAACAGTGTCTAAACTGGGTAAACCCACACCATGCAAGATAAAAGTCATTTAACATGTTAAAGTTCAGAAGCTAATAATTACTCCATTCGTTTACTACCGTTATTAATGAGATAAGTTGGCTATAGGATAGTTACGCCATTTCCAGTTAACTATTAGTATAATGATGACCATAAACCGAAGGCAGGTCCAAAAATGGATACCGGTTATAAAGTATAGACTAGGTCAATGCATTTAATAATAATCAAATCCAGGAAGGCGCGTGGCTACAACTGATGCCCTCAATCTCAAAACTCTTGCAACCCAAATATTTCACTAAGCACAAAGAATTACACAATTATCTAAGGGCAAGATTCGATTCAATTAGATGAACCAGCAGTGGCCAACATTCATAGCATTGAAAAAGGCAGAATCTCACATTTTGATGAATGGCTAGTTACCAAGTGTATCTTCCACTAAATTCGTTATGGATAACACTTGATGTAAGGAATAAAAGAATGTGTCCTTAGGCGCAAGAAAACTGAAGCAATATATGCATACAAAAATTATTTATACTAAGGTTTGCTTTAATCAATCTTGGCCGATGTCATTCCCATAATTCAATCCAATGGAGAATGAGCAGGTCTGATTATAAGGGCTCCATGGTGTGCATCCAACAAAAGATGGAGGATAATGGTGATGCTAAATGAAACAATTTGAAGATCAGAGAACAACTGGGAAAAGAAAATGACATTGGCAACATCAAACAACATTAACTCATGCTTTCGAATTTATAATTTCAATTACACCTTTTTTTTAAAGTCAATCTTAAATTTTCAGCGCCGTGTACAGGGGTTTAAAAGAATAGATCCAGGAATTAAAAAGAATAGATCCAGGAATTAAAAGGCGTCCAAAATGTAATCGATGATCTATGAATTAGACTAGAGAGATGGCGATGCTATATGTTATAAAGATTCATTTATAAGGATAAAGTTCAATGCTTATCTTCCAAAGGAGTTGGTAGATTATTAAAAGGATCTGATGGTGTTCTCTCAGCACAGAAGAAGGCACTGATAGGAAGAATTCCCTTTGAAACATTGATAATATTTCCATATAGCAATCAAAGGAATGAATAGAGAGAGAGAACGACTTGAGTCGACCAAAAAAATAAATAAAAGCATAAGATTGTTGCAAGATATGGTAAATGTTAGATTCGAATAACCATATACAAGACAACGTCATTGGGAGAAAAAGTTCTTTTCAAAACAATAATTTTATAATATTAAAAGAAAATAGGCCACACCTAAGGAGATCAGCGCCAGTTACACTATTGGTTTACATAACATGTGTTTTCAGACTCCTTCCAAAATATCTATTTACAACACCGTTTCTCTATATTTTTCTACAATTGTTTCAAAACTAATCAGCAACATTTTCATTTCAATTGCATGCACAGGTTGGGAAAAGTAAATCTCTAAAGTAAACAGAATTTAAACATAATAATACTCAAAAATTTTATTCAAAAACATGCAAAACCAAAAAAAGAAAACCTGGTTAAGTTTGATAGTTGAACCAAAAACAAAATCTGAAGCTTTTGTATTTCCTATACTAAATACCAAAACTTGCTGAAGAAATCCTGACAATTCAATTTTCCAAAAATATTTCTATATCATAATTGTAATAGAATCTTTTCTCGAAATACTGTTGTGCAATCTCTTTTTCAAAACTACTCCCGTGAAAAACTTTTTAGAAAATTTGTCGTGCAAGAAATTGCAACCCCCAAAAGCTTTTTAATGCAATTAATTACTTCAAGTTACAAAACTTAATTGATTGTAGTCATGCATTCCAAAAATTGCTCAATCAGTTATAATCATTAAATATCTAAGATATTATCCTTCAACTCATGTTTTCAGATATTTTGAACTTGTTGAAAACAACTCTTTTAAAATATTAACTTTTCACAAGAATCCAGTTTGCACAATTAATTCCACAATTACATTTAAATAATTACCTTTTTCAAAATTAACATTCACTTTTAAATAAATAACTTGTTTAATTTATTTTAATAAATCAAACTTTACTCATAAACATTTAATCTAATATTTATACAAATTTACATTTAATCAAATATATTAACAAATAAGCCATTTAACTAAATTAAACAATAATTAATTTCCAAATAAAATAACACAAACAAAATCAACACGACAAGACAAAACTACAAACGACAACATGCGACAATTGGATACTCATTCAATGAAGAACGACGGTTAAACGAGGACCTGACACTGTCTCCAAATCAAGATAATTTCATTGGATTAGGGTATGCTCAGACCCGACAAGCAGGTGGAGCCAATACCCGGTACCTGTATCTGCATAAAACATCACTTGTTAAACATATTATCATATATCGGAAAACACACCGTGAAGAAGAATCACAACGTAACAGGGTACTCACAAGTGAGTAGTGCTACACTGTATTCTTCACCAGGATTAACAAGCATCATTAAATCATAAACATCAATCACATCATGATAACCACATTAAAACTCAGAAACAACATATCCATAACACACACATCTATCATAATGTCTTCATATGAACTTAACCAGATAATCTCGATATTCAATAAATCATCCACAGAGTTTAACAACTAACATAACATCAATGTCATAACTAGAAGCAATACAATATAGTATCCAAAATAGCTAAAAAACTAGCAAACTGATACACATAGTAGCAACTAGAGGGGTACTACACCCGGAAAGATCCAGAGACTCTAGATGAGCCTACCATCCAAGGACTTAGGTATGCTACCTCTCATATTGTTCTTTGAAATGTTGAGAGCAATTACACCCTTCAACTCTCCCATTTCCTTAGGAATATTTCTTAACAACTTGTTGTGGGAAAGATCTATGAATTTGAAGGCACTCATAATCTTAAGGTATGGAGTAGCTCATCCTTTAATCCAAAGTGTCATTTGATTCACGAACTTTATCATGAAAGGGTCATCAAAGTGAAACCAATAAGCTAGACCCAAGCTCATCTCTATTTCGTCGCTTTGTGTATGATTCACTAGAGAATTCAACTTCCCCAAACTCTTAGGAATAATTCTTGATAAATTATTATAGGATAAATCAAGAATTTAAAGATTCCTGAGCGAAGCAACTCTGGTGGAAAATTGCTTTGGAATTTATTGAAAGTGAAACTTTGGCTGTGTATTTTATTTATATCTATTTATGTGTATTTTATTGTATATATTTTATTTATATCTATTTATGTATATTTTATCTGTATATTTTATTTATATTTATGTGTTTTATCTATGTGTATTTTGGCATACGGAAAATTCATCGCCAGCTATTCACCGATGGAAAATTCACAGCCAACAATTCACCGTGGGAAAATTCACCGCCATGACAATTCACCACGCCAAAAATTAATTGCATGAATTTTTGGCGGTTAATTTTCCATAACAATGAATTGCTAGTGGCAGTGAATTTTCTCATGGTGAATTGTTGTTGACGGTGAATTTTCCCTCGGTGAATTACTGGCGGTGAATTTTCCCAGAGCCGTGTATTTTATTTGTGTATATTCTATTTACATTTATTTATGTATTTTATCTATGTATATTTTATTTATATCTATCTATTTATATTTTATTTATATATATCTATGTGTATTTTATCTATGTATATTTTATCTGTGTATATTTTATTTATATCAATTTATTTGAATTTTATCTATATATTTTTTATTTATATTTAAGTGCATTCTATTTGTGTATATTATATTTATATTTATATATTTTATCTATGTATATTTATTTATATCTATTCATGTGTATTTTATTTATGTGTATTTTATCTATGTATATTTTATGTATATTTATTTATATTTTTATGTATTTTATTTGTATATATTTTATTAATGTGTATTTTATTTATGCATTTTTTTTTTTTATATATGTGTATTTTATTTGTGTATATTTTATATTTATGTGTATTTTATCCTCATATATTTTATTTATATCTATCTATGTATATTTTATTGTGTATTTCATCTATGTATATTTTATTTATATTTATTTATGTGTATTTTATCTATGTATATTAAATTTATATTTATTTATGTGTATTTTTTTTATATTTATTTATATATATTTTATGTGTGTATATTTTACATGTGTATATTTTATCTATGTGTATTATCTATATTTATTTATATATATTTTATGTGTGTGTATCCTTGTGTATTTTTTCTATATCTATTTATGTATGTTTTATCTATGTATAATTTGTCTATTTATATTTTATTTATGTATATTTTATCTATATCTATTTATGTATATTTTATCTATTTTTTTTTTTCAATAAGAGATTTGAAGTTTACACAATTTTTATAGAGAAATCCTTGCCAAAGACCAATAATAAAAAGAAGAAATGTTTAGAGGATATAGCCTGAATTTAAAAATAGAAACAACAAAATAATAATAATGAACTGCCACATGATCTATTTTTAACTCATTGATTTAATGTTCTAAAATATATTGGATAAAACTATCTTGCTAACCAAAATAATAGTATCTCCACTTTTGGTGTAAGGATGACACAACAATCACGCTGGAAAATCCTACACAAACACATAACCCCACTGCCAATGCCCACAATAAGACCGTTCCATATCCATTTGTGTCTCTATTTCCTGTGCTATTTGATTCTACTTATTTGCCTCTTTCACCAACAATAGATCCTAGTGTTTGATTTTCCAAAGGACGACCACAAAGATCTGGGTTTCTCAGATATGAAGAATCCTCAAAGTTTGCAAACTACTTCCATCCTATATTAACTGAGAAAGGTGGTTGTATGAAAGATTCAACATAGAAATGAATGTGAGATTGGCAAGATCTGCTAGGATATTTCCTAACATCATATTCCCAAAAAGATCTAGAGAATCCAAATGAGCCATACCACCCAAGGACTTGCTACCTCTCAAATTGTTGTAAGGATGACACCACAATCACTTGCTAGAAAATCTAGATGACACTTTTGATTTAAGGATGACACCAAAATCACGCTGGAATATCCTACACCAACACATAACCTCACTGCCAATACCCACAATAGGACCATTCCATATCCATCTGTGTCTCTATCTCCTGTGTTATTTGATTCTAATTATCTACCTCTTTCACCAGAAATAGATCCCAGTGTTCCATTTTCCAAAGGACAACCACAAAGATCTAGGTTTCTCAGATATGAAGAAGCCTCAAAATTTGCAAACTGCTTCCCTTTTGTATTAACCAAGAAAGGTGGTTGTATGAAAGATTCAACATAGAAAGGAGTGTGAGATTGGAAAGATCTGTTAGGATATTTCCTGACAACATGTTCCCAAAAATATCTAGAGAATCCAAAATGAGCCATAACACCCAAGGACTTAGGTATGCTACCTCTCAAATTGTTGTTTGAAATGTTGAGAGCAATTACAACCTTCAACTCTCCCATTTCCTCAGGAATATTTCCTAACAGGTTGTTATGGGAAATATCTATGAATTTGAAGACACTCATAATCTCAGGGTATGGAGTAGCTCGTCGTTCAATCCAAAATGTCATTTGATTCATGAACTTTATCATGAAAGGGTCACCAACATGAAGCCAATAAGTTGGACCCAAGCTCATCTCTATTTCGTTGCTTTGTGTTTGATTCAATGGAGCATTGAGCTTCCCTAAACTCTTAGGAATAATTCCTAATAAATTATTATAGGATAAACCAAGAATCGAAATATTTTTGAGCGGAAACAAATTTGGTGGAAAATTGCTTTGGATGTTATTGAAAGTGAAGCTTTATCTATGTATATTTTATTTATATCTATTTATGTGTATATTTTATTTATATCTATCTAATTATATATATATATATATATATATATATATATATATATATATATATATATATATATTTTATTTATGGGTATTTTATTTGTGTATATTTTATTTATATTTATCTATATGTATTTTTTATTATCAAAGTTCGTTCCTATACCCTAGGTGAGTGAAGAAAAAATGACACAATATTACTAAACCTTGACTTCTCCACTACGAAGAGGAGACAAACATGTCACCTCAAAGGAGAAAACCTCGAGCCCCAACCAACTCTACTACGTTTCTTGGGTATTTATCTCTATTTTATTTTTCCCATTTATATACACTTTATCTGTGCATATTTTATTTATATCTATCAATGTGTATTTTGTCTATTTATATTTTATTTGTGTATATTTTATTTATATCTATTTATGTGTATTTTATCTATATATATTTTATTTATATTTATGTGTATTTTATCTGTGTATATTTTATTTATATATTTATGTGTATTTTTTTTTATATCTATTTATGTGTATTTTTTAAAACCAAAGGGGTAAAAACTTTAATAGAAATAAACAAAGAGCATTACAATAATAACCAAGGGACCCAACCCCAGAAAACAAAGAAACAACCCCACAACATAAAACAATATCAACTATCCCCATGTATCCTCCTATCCTCCTCAAGGAACCGGTCCAAATCCAAACACAGCTCAGGGTAAACCTGATCCCAATCCTCAACCTTCCAACCACTATCATGCTCAGAGGCCCATTTGGCCAAGCAGTCAGTAGCACGATTCCACTCCCTTGGGATGTAAACAAAGGATGCCTCCTCCATCCTAGAACTAACCTGAAGAATCTGTTGAACCATCGAAGCCAACTGCCAATTTATATTAGATATCTTCCTCACATTCAAAAGATTAATCAAGATCTGTGAATCAGCTTCACATATAACCTTTCACCATCCCAAAGCAAGGGCCCTCTCAATAGCATAAAGAATCACCAAACCCTCCATGAAGTTAACAGTCTTCACCCCCTCATGAATAGAGAACTGAAAAATCACTGACCCAGCTGAGTCCCTGCCAACCCCACCAATCCCAGTAGGCCCAAGATTTCCTCTAGAAGAACCATTCGCATTGACCTTTAAAAATCCATTTGGAGGAGGTAACCACCTTCCAACCTATTGAAATCTCTTTTTCCTGGGCTTGCAGTTCCTGGAGCTGACAAAAGAGGAATGAACTTCCTGAAGACCCAGTCTGGCCACCAACTCAGCATCGCCTCTCTCCAAGGGGAAAACCACATCACACTTAGCCAAAATTGATTCCTGCACCATTCCTAACATACACATCCACACTTTCTGACCCACCAACTTCTTATCACGAAAAATTCAGCAATTCTTCTCCAGCCATATCTACCAAAGTAGAAAGGTAGGGCCCACATACCAAGCATCCTGCAAAAAGGAAGCTATAGAAGGAGGTCTTCCCATACTATCCTAGAATTCAACCAAAGAGCAAGCATGAATAAAAGGAAGCTTCCACACCTCCCACCAGGAATTCCAAAGCTACACAACAAAGGGGCACTGGAAGAACAAATGCAAAGAATCCTCTTCCGCTCCCCCACAAAAAACACAAATCGAAGGTCCCTAGAATCCCCGTTTACAAATGTTATCCTAGGTCAAGCACCTATTCCACGCCAAATTCCAAACAAAGCAGTTGCATTTTGGCCACGAGAGTTTATTCCATACCCTTTTCCACCAATGAACCTCCACCCTAGTCAACTTCTGGGCCAATAACACTTGATAACCAGAAGCAACAAAATAAACCCCCTTAGGATTATGGGTCCAAGCAAGAATATCCTCTTCCAGAAGCAAACTACAACTCCTACTATAAAGAATCTTGCAAAGCTCAACACTTTCTTCCGCAAGTCCCAAATCTAGCCACTCAGTAGGATCCTTCCAACGAGCCACCTCCAATTGACCAAAAGAAGTGACAGACTTGAAGTCACTCACCCTAGACGAACCAGCCATGAGAAATCTCTGACACAAAGGAAGAAGATTAGGGAATTGAGAAGTAAGAGGGGGAAATCCATCCCAAGAATCTGACCAGAAAAGAGCTTCAGTGCCCTGTCTACAAATCCAAAATAAACCTTCCTTGATGAGCTTTGTACCCTTATGAAGAGTATTCCAAATCACTGAACCTTTCCCCTCAAGAGGATAATGAGGGAGATCCTACCGAGGAATCCTTGGGAAATACTTATGATATAATATCCTGGCCCACGGCTAATCCTGCTCCAGAATAGCTTACCAGCCACAACCACTCCGGATAATGCAGACTGTCGAAGACCAAGACCACCAAATTGCTTTGGGCTACAAACAACATCCCACCTGATCAGGCTCCACTTGGAAGACAAAAAACTTCTAGCACATAAGAAATGCCTCTCAAGAGAATCCAACTCCCTTAGAAATCCCATCAGAGCCACTTGAAGCATGCATCTGTAGGTAGGGAGAGCCTGCACCACCGACTTGAGAAGTTGAACCTGCCTTGCAAAAGACAACCATCTATGGGTCCAATGATTAACCTTTCCACGAAGTTTATCAATAATATTCTACCATGAACCTTTGGGAAGTCGACAAACTAAAATTGGGATACACAGATATGTCAAAGGGAGAACCCCTATCTGAAACCTCAAGATATTAGACATTCTTCTCTATATGGGGGATGGTGTATTGAAGAAAAAGATGGAAGATTTCTCCTCATTAATCAATTTCCCTGAAGCAACTAAATAGATGTCCAACATCTACCTCAAATTAGTAGCTTCTAGGTAACAGTAGCCATTCCCATCAAGGCAGTATCATAAACGAACTGCAAATGATATTGTGGAGGTAAATCTCCACCCCATTACCAACCCTGAATGATGCTAAGCTCCACCTTTCTTTTCAACAAATGACCAAGACCTTCCACAAGAAGCAAAAAAAGATACAGAGAAAGAGGATCCCCTTGGCACAAACCCCTAGAGGCACCAAAAAGATAAGAATGAGCTCCATTTATCAAAACTGAGAAGGATACAAATGTGACACAACTCTTGACCCATTGGATCCACTCCTCACCATAACCAAAAGAAACAAGGATCTTCTGCAGAAATGACCATCCAACCCTGTCATAAGCCTTAGCCATATCCATCTTAATGAACATTGCCTTCACAAGGGAGTTGTCCATGGAATGGATGGTCTCCGTAGCAATGAAAACCTTGTCAAGAATTTGTCGACCCGCCACAAAACCACTTTTTTCCTCTGAAATCAGCACTTTAAGCCACTTCTTCAACCTCTTAGCCACTACCTTCAAAATGATTTTGTATCCCACATTGCAAAGAGAGATAGGCTGAAACTGAGATAACCTATCAACCCCTTCACACTTGGGGATGAGAGCAAGGAAGGTGGAATTTAGGGCACAAAGCATCTGCTTATTCCTCTAGGACTCATGGACAACCTCCAGAAGATTCAACTTTATGATATCCCAAAATTCTTGAAAAAATTCAATCGGGAAACCATTGGGGCCAGGAGCTTTACCCCTCTTCATCTGAAACACAATCCCCTCCAGCTCATCAAGAGAGATCTCTTTCATTAGATATTCATTTGCCTCCCTAGAGACCAACTGAGGAATACAAGAAAGAACCTGTGCTTCCTCGATAGATCCCCCCTGCGAATCCTCCTTGAATAAAGAAGCAAAATACCAAGATGCCTCAGCAGAGATTTCCTGAAATGAGGCAAGATGTTCCCCCTATCATTCACCAAAATAGGAATGGAATTATCATGCCTCCTATCCTTCATAGAATTGAAGAAGAAGGTAGTGTTTTTATCACCTTCCTGAAGCCACTCAACCCTGGCCTTTTGCTTCCAATATATCTCTTCCTGCAATTCAAATTCCTCAACCACTTTCAGAGCCGTAGCCTCCTCCCTTAGAAGATCCTCAGAAGCCTCGTTCTCCTGAATCAACTGCGTAATATTATTCAACTCCTCCTGAGCAACACCCTTAGCATGAAAGATATTACCAAAACAATGATGATTCCACCTCTTAAGTTGATATTTGATAAACTGAAGAAGCTTGGAGAAAGTGTACATTGCCATGCCAAAAGCTGGTCTACCAATCCTCCACCACTCAGCCACATGTTCATGAAGAGAAGGATCCCATAACCACATAATCTGGAACTTGAAGGAGGGAGAACAAGGCCTTTGAGCAGATATAATACTAAGCTTAATAGGCCAATGATCAGAACCTCTCCAATCAAGAATTTCAGATCGAGTGGACCACAAGTCTCCAACCCAATAACAAGAAACCAAGAATCGATCTAACCTCTCAGCAACACAACTCTCACCAATTCTCCTATTATTCCAAGTGAAGCAACCATTACAGGGTTGAACATTAATAAGATTTAATTCAGAAATGCTATCTCTGAATAACAGAGCAGAAGGCTCCAACCTAGTAATTCCACCTCTTTTCAGACAACTCCACAATAGCATTGAAATCACCAGCCATAACCCATGAATGGAAAGGAGCTCAGCTACGAACAAAATGAAGATGGGACCATAGAAGTTGTTTACCCTGAAACTCAACAGGAGCATACACATTAGAGAGGAGAATACTCTCATCGGTATCGTACCAAGAGGCGATCAGGGACATAGAGGATCTAGAGGACATCCACCAGAGAGGGAAAATCTTTCGAGGGTTCCAAAAGAAAGCCACCCCTTGGAAGCACATAGAGCCCCCACACACTGGAATTCACCATAATTCCACAACTTAGGAGCCATGTACAACATATTATCCACAAAAAATTTACTCTCCTGAAGAAAAAGAACATCCGGAGAATGATTCCTAACCAAATCACGAACAACTTTTTGTCGAGGGCCACTTTTCAAGCCCCTTACATTTCATGAGAGAACAATCATTTATGTGGGCAGGAAAAATGTGAATCCAAAGTCTTGACTAACCCTTACTCCACCATAGTTTCCCCAATTAATTTAATCTTATCCATATCCTTTTTCCTTCCCAGCTTGGAAGTCCTCTCACTAACCCCTTTCTTCAGTTCCTTTTGTTGAATACCCAAATGAGAAGAGGAAAAATAGTTCTTCCCCACTTCCGTGCCTTCTTTTAGGGGCAATGAGGACCCCCGTCAACCACTCTTCGAAGCTCCCATACTAGATTCCTATTCAGCCTGGAAAATCAATTGTTGATTTGAATCCACCTGCCCAACCCCAATCTCCTACACAACCTGCATAGCCTCCAAAGTAGGCCCGTCCTATCCTGTACCCAGAGTTCCCTAATCCAAGTTCAACAACCCCAGATTCACTTCCTCCTGGCTGAGATCATCTAACACCTCAAATCTATTAAAAGTGTCATCATCCTACCTCTCCCTCAAGGTTCGCTTTTTCCCCTGATTCCTATTGCGGGCCTTGACAAGGACATAACCATCATCTCTGTTACCATCACCTAGAATAGGCTCCTTCCCCTTATCAGACCTAGGCAGATTGCAAGAAGGCTGAGAAGGTTGGGGCACCACAGGCTTAGCCCTAGGGAACCTATGCTGCAAGTGACCATATTCATGACAAAGACAACACTGAAAAAGAAGGGTTTCATAATCTAACTATTGCACCCAAGTATAGGATCCAACACTCACTTCAACAAAATCTGGCAGTGGCCTGCTTAAATCAATTTCAACATAGATACGAGCGGAAGTCATTACCTTTTTAAACTGCATTTTTTGTGAAGATCCAATAGGTTTACCAAGCATTGAAGCCACAAAATGCAACACGTCATCTCACCAACACTCAATTAGGAACCACGACAACCGAACCCAAACTAGAATCAGACTCAGTAGTGCCTTAGTTGGGTTGAAGCCAACATGCCATGATTTGATAAACAAACCCATCTGGTTATAAAAATAGGTACCCCCCTCAAAGACCTTATTCCAATCAAGCATGCAATTGAATGAGACCATAAAATAGTTGTTCGCAAGGAGCTTAATCTCCATCTCCCCCTCCGGCATCCAAGTTCGATGAGCCCAGAATTCCAAAAATTGTAGCGAAATTCTCAAACCCATGAACTTGCAATAAAAGGAGTGATGTGAATAGTATTCAATATCATCTGCCAGCAAATCCATTAGGATAACCAACTTTGGTCTCTCTTTGCATCTTTCCAAACACCCATTAATCTTCGTTATCTGTGACCCCCAGACGACCCCATCTCAATCTTCTCCAAATCTGATGTAAAAAAGTTGTTATCATAGATTTTCCTCTACCTATGATGCATGTTTCGAGGCAAACGCAGCCCAGAAATCCATCTTGGGGCTCACCCCAGATGACTCCCCTTATGACATTATTGCAGAAGACGACCCTAAATGGGCATGCAAGCCCTCGGGTCCCTTGAACAAGAGAAGATTCAACACAACAAATACACTAAGAGAACAACACAAAAATAAAAACCAACAGCGAATACAATCAGCCTACACCACAAAACCACAAGCAATGGCAGAGAACTAAGGCTGAACTGCACAGTCCCAACGCGGAAAATACCCACCAAGCAAAGCCTCTCATGAGCGACCAAGACAAAGGGCATTGCCAAACAAGGCTAGTGCAACATCAACCATCAAGGCCAAGGCCTACACAGGTAGTCAAGCCCATGGCTACCACCACACCCGAAGACAACAGGCAAACAACCGCCACACACAGCGAGCAGGAGAGAGATAAGTAGGAGCCTGTATTATAAGACCACACAGGAAGCAAAAAGCAACACCTGAACACAGAAAAAAACCCCCCACCTTGAAGCTCTTGAAGACAGAAGAATGATCCACCAATCACCAAAAGCATGCACAAGAAGGATTCAACATGCAACCCTGACCTGAATGGCCGTGGGCGCACGCTCAACCAGCAAAGCCATTTCCCAATTATCAATCACATCCTCAATGAGTAATTAAAAGTCATCTATTTATATTTATTTTATCTATGTATATTTTATTTATTTTATTTGTGTATATTTTATATTTATATGTATTTTATCCATGTATATTTTATATTTATATTTTATTTATATCTAGTTATCTATATATAGATATGCATATTTTATCTGTATATATTTTATTTATATCCATTTATGTGTATTTTATCTATGTATACTTTATTTATATTTATTTATGCGTATTTTATCCATGTATATTTTATTTATATCTATTTATATGTATTTTATCTATATTTATTTATGTGTATTTTATTTATGTATATTTTATTTATATTTTTGTGTGTTTTATTATGTATATTTTATTTTTATTTATTTATGTGTATTTTATCTATGTATATTTTATTTATATCTATTTATGTGTGTATATTTTATCTGTGTATTTTATCTATATTTATTTATGTGTATTTTATCTATGTATATTTTATTTATATCTATTTATGTGTGTATATTTTATTTGTGTATATTTTATCTGTATGTATTTATGCATATTTTATCTATGTATATTTTGTCTATGTATATTTTATTTGTGCATGTTTTATCTATATCTATTTATGTATATTTTATCTACGTATATTTTACTAGTGTTGTTTTTTTCTCTTCTTTTTTTTAATAAGAGATTTGAAGCTTCCACAATTTTTATAGAGAAATCCTCACGAAAGGTCAAACAACAGTGATAAAAAGAAGGGGGTATGATTTGTAAGATGGCTAAGGATGGGACGCGTAACTTTCTTTCTCTGGTGAATGGCTATTCTCAAAAGTTAAGGAGCTCAATGTCCAGGTAAAGAATTGGTAGGATGTTTGTGTGGCATTGGTTTGTATCAATCAGAAGGAATGGACGATTAAAGGTAATGTTTGATAAATTGGTTGTGGATGTTGATCGCCTAGGTATAACTCATGAGGAGAGGATTTCCTCTTTGGAAATGACTGTTCATAAGACTTTGGAGGAAATATTTATTAATATTGAGGACAAAATTGGTAAACTGTCAGATGATTTAAAGATTGTAGTTAACATTAGCAATAATTCCTTGAAGTCGACTATTAAGGGACTTTCGGTTTTAAACAAGAAAGCCTTGAAATGGATTGGTAAACCCTTGGAGCTAGGTGAAATTAAGAAAGTTGTTGAGAATGTGAATTGCTCAAACTTGGTGGACAAGAATGCAGATTCTACTCTAGGTATGGAAAAGGATGTGGAGGTTGGCCCGTGTTTGAGGATGATGAGTAAGACCAAGAAGTGGGCTGCCATATCGTTTGATGAGCTCAAGGGTGTTATGGAGATGCACGAGGGGGTCATTGAGAAAAATTTGGCCTCACTTAATGTTTTGGAAAAGATGTTGTAGCTATGTTGACTATTTTGCTTGATCAGCCTAGGTGCTGATGTTTTTGTTTTTGGTTTACTAACGGGTTTATTTGGTTATTTCAGTTGCTAGCATTTTGGTTTTTTGGGCTGCAGGTTTTCTTGGCTTAGTCTTTTTTGCAACTTATCATCTTTGTAAAGGGTTTTAGGGCCCCTTCAAAACCTATTTTTCCTTATAAAAAATAGTGATAAAAAGAAGGAATTTTTAGAGGATATAGCCTAAATTTAAAAATAGAAACAACAAAAATATCAGAATAAACTATCACATGATCTATTTTTAACTCATTGAGTTAATGTTCTAAAATATACTGGATAAAACTATCTTGCTAACAAAAATAATAGTATCTCCAATTTTGATGTAAGGACGACACCACAATCACACTGGAAAATCCCACCACAACACATAACCCCATTGTCAATGCACACAATAGGACCGTTTCATATCCATTTGTGTCTTTATCTCTTATGCTATTTGATTCTACTTATGTACCTCTTTCATTAGAAACAAATCCTAGTGTTCAATTTTCTAAAGGACGAACACAAAGATTCAGGTTTCCTAGATATGAAGAAGCCTCAAAGGTTGCAAACTTTTTCCTCAGTGGTATTAACCTAGAAAGGTGGTTGTATGAAAGATTCAACATAGAAAGGAATGTGAGATTGACAAGATCTATTGGGATGTTGCCTAACATCATGTTCTCGAAAAGATCTAGAGACTCCAGATGAACCATACCACCTGAGGACTCATGTATGCTACCTCTCAGATTGTTGTTTGAAACATTGAGAGCAATTACACTCTTCAGCTCTCCTGTTTCCTCAGGAATATTTCCTGATAGCTTGTTGTGGGAAAGATCAATGAATTTGAAGGAACTCATAATCTCAGGGTACAAAGTAGCTCATCCTTTAATCCAAAGTTTCATTTGATTCACGAAATTTATATGAAAGGGTCACTAGCACAAAGCCAATAAGTTGGACCCAAACTCATCTTTATTTCATCACTTTGTGTTTGATTCACTAAAGCATTCAACTTCCCCAACTCTTGGAAATAATTCCTGAGGATAAATCAAGAATTTGAAGATTCATGAGCCAAAGCAACTCTAGTGGAAAATTGCTTTGAAAGTTATTGAAAATGAAACTTTATCTGTGTATTTTATCTATGCATATTTTATTTATATATATTTATGTGTATTTTATTGTGTATATTTTATTTATATCTATCTATTTATATTTTATCTGTGTAGATTTTATTTATATCTATCTATGTGTATTTTATCTATGTATATTTTATTTATATCAATGTATGCGCATTTTATCTATGTATATTTCATTTATATTTATGTGTATTTTATTTGTGTATATTTTGTTTATATATATGCATTTTATCTACATATATTTTATTTATATTTATTTATATGTATTTTATTTGTGTATATTTTAGTTATATTTATGTATTTTATCTATGTATATTTATTTATATCTATTTATGTGTATTTTATCTATGTGTATTTTATTTATATTTGTGTATTTTATCTATGTATATTTTATTTATATTTTTGCGTATTTTATTTGTGTATATTTTATTAAGATGTATTTTATTTATGTATATTTTATGTATTTATGTATATTTTATCTATACATATTTTATTTATGTGTTTTTTATCTATGTATATTTTATCTTTATCTATTTATATGTATTTTATTTATATTTATATATGTGTAATTTATTTGTGTATATTTTATATCTGTTTATTTTATCCATGTATAGTTTATTTATATCTATTTATCTATGTATAGTTTATTTATATCTATCTATGTCTATTTTATTTGTGCATATTTTATTTATATTTATTTATGTGTATTTTATCTATGTATATTTTATTTATATTTATTTATGTTTATTTTATCTATGTATATATTATTTATTTATATCTATCTATATATATTTATCTGTACATATTTTATTTATATGTATTGTATTTGTGTATATTTTATTTATATATATTTATGAGTATTTTATCTTTGTATATCTTATTTATATCTATGTGTATTTTATGTATGTATATTTTATTTATATATTTATGTTTATTTTATTTATGTATATTTTATTTATATCTATTTATTTGTATTTTATCTATTTATAATTATTTAGATCCATCTATGTGTATATTTTAGTTATATCTATTTATGTGTATTTTATCTATATATATTATATTTATATTTATTTTTGTATTTTATTTATGTGTATGTTTTATTTATATCTATCTTTGTGTATTTTATATATGTATATTTTATTTATATCTATCTATGTGCATTTATTCAAATATATTTTATTTATATCTATCTATGTGTGTTTTATTCATTATATATATATATGTGTGTGTGTGTGTGTGTGTGTGTATTTTATTTATATTTTGTATATTTTATATATGTATATTTTATTTATATCTATCTATGTGTGTTTTATTCATTATATGTATGTATGTATGTATGTATGTATGTATGTATGTATGTATGTATGCATATTTGTGTGTATATTTTATTTATATTTTGTATTTGCATTTATATATTTTTTATGTGTATATATATATATTTGTTTTATCTCTATTTTATTTATATCTATTTATGTGTATTTTATATATGTATATTTTATTTATATTTTTTTGTGTATATTTTATATATACATGCATGCATACCTTCATACATATAAATAAAATATACACAGATAAAATACACATAGATAGGTATAAATAAAATATACAAGTAGATAAAATATAAAAATATATATAAATAAAATATATACAAAATACACTTAAATATATAAATAAAATATAAATAGATAAAATATAAATTGATAGATATAAATAAAATATACACAGATATAATTAAAATATATACAGATAAAATGCACACAAATATATATAAATACATAAATGTTTATAAATAAAATAAAAATAAAAATAATTCAAATAGATAGATATAAAATTTACATAGATAAACTACACAGATTGATATAAATAAAATATACATAGATAAAATACACATAAATTGATATAAATAAAATATACATAGATAAAATACACATAAATAAATATAAATAAAATTACACATAGATAAAATACAAAGATAAAATACACATAAATAAATACTAGCATATATATTTTTAATAATATATATTAAAAACGTTGAAATATATCCTTCTTGAGGTGCCTATTTTTTAATCAATTTGTCACATAAAAAATACATAGGCACCCCGAGAAGGATATCTATTGGCATTATATATATATATATATATATATATATATATATGTTAGTACATATGCAATGATTTGGCATTTCTAATGGTTTTAGACACATAGTGATTGCCTTCATTAAGTCTTTGTTTAGAAAAATAATAAAATGATAGGAGATTTTTCAACTGATTGAACATAAATATGTTAGGCTAATTTTGATGCTTTGTTGATAAAAATGGCATGAAAACATCAGTAGGTACAAGGAAATACAAATAGCATACAAAGATCTCCACATCTAGGAGGCCATGTGGATAAGAGTCTAGTGCCACATTGAAAGCCACAAGAAAGTTGATACTTCTCATTTTAAAGGAACAAAAAATTGATTACATTTGTAGAGTAATGGTAATAGGGGCATTACACATGTAACCCCAGGACCAAGGTTCAAATCACTATCACTGAAATAAGGAAACCAATAACCCTTGTAGTAGTAGATATTTGTAAAAATTACGGAGTAACAAACAAGGGGTCATTCCAGTGTGATCTATATCTAACTCCATAATAATGTCACACAGATTTACTCCAATTTGCGACAAAAGTGGCACGAACTTACCAAATAAAGGTGACACATAACATCACCCACGATTACCTCAATAGGACAATAACACTACGTACCTTACATGAATGTTGTTAATAGTCATGTCAAAAATGGCCATCCAAATAATCAATCTAAAATAGTGGCACATCTCCCAAAATTTTATTGGTAGTGAATTGTTAATTTATGTAGCTTGGACAGGTGTCTCCAAACCCAAGAAATATTTAATTATTTAATTAATTTTTCTAGAGACTTCTAGAAAGGAGTTAGTTGTCTAGATAATTATTTAATTAATTAATTTATTCTTCTAGAGACCTCTAGAATCTAGTTAGTTAGGGTTTGTTAGAGTCTAATTAATCTTAGCCATTGATTAAGATTAAATCATGGCCATTGGTTTTTCAATGAGAAAAGTATAAAAGGGGATCAATGGGAATTTGAAGAATACACACTTGAGAAACATTTGCAGTGATAGCAAATAGTTTTGTAGTGATAGCAAGGGTGTAGTGATATCGTTGGAGACAATAGTAGTGGAATTTTAGCAGGAGAAATTGAGGGAATAATTTCTAGAGAAGAATATTGTTGGAGCTCTGCCAGTAAGAGGCAAGTAGTTTATGTATCTCTTAATTTGCTGAAGTTTAATAAAATTCCTCATTTGCAGTACTGGTTTTTCCTTCAAGGTTTTTCTAGGGAAAATTTTCCCAAAAATATTGTGTTCATTATGTTTCATATTTTCTTCTCTATTCCTATGGTTTTATTTGTGAAGTTGCAATTGTGTTATTTTTCAATATTTGCTGTAAATTAATTTCTAACAGTCAAATGATCTATATAGATAGGAGATTAATAATCAGTAACTACAATAAAATTTTCACATGGTATCAGAGCTAATCTGAGGGTAGAAAAGGTTCAGTGCAGGAAGAAAAATAAAGGTTTTATAAAACCCAGTTCTTCCTATTCAAATTTATTAGTATTATTATTTATCTTTTGAGATGGCCTCAACAGGTTTAAGAGATCAGGACAGATTGGATGGAGCCTCAAATTTTGGTGTCTGGAAAGCCATAATTTCTTCATTGCTGGAAGAGAATGGTGTCAATGAATATGTGACCAGTGTTGTAGCTGTACCTACAGATCCAACACAACTCTTAGCATATAAGAAGGAAGATGCCAAGGCGAGGAGGTTGATTTTTGATGGTGTCAAGGACCATATTGTTCTGCATATCACAGAGTTATATACAACAAAGAAGATGTGGGATGCCATTTTGAATCTGTACCAGAATGCTACCACTAACTGAAAGCTAATTCTCAGAGAAAAGTTGAGGAATACCTAGATGAACAAGGGAGAAGACATTATAAGTTACCTCACCAGACTTAGACTTGTCAAGGATGAGTTGGTAGCTATTGGAGATAAACCAGATGATGACGAGCTTGCACGAATAGCCCTAAATGGGTTTACTAAGTAGTGGGATATCTTTGTTTAAGTCATCAATGGACGAGACACCTTACCGATTTGGGATTGACTATGGAGTGACTTCACTCAGGAGGAGCTTAAACTAAGTCTTATCAATGGGACCAGTAGTAAGAGTCAGAAAAAGTGAGGTAGAACATGAAAACGTTGCCCTAGCAGGAAAAGGGAAAGTGAAGAAGGGGTTTAGCAAAGGATCAAATCCACAAAGTGAGAAGAAGACGGACTTTTATAAGATCAAGTGCTATGTATGTCATGAGTTTGGCCACTATGTCAGTGATTGCCCGCAAAGGAAGAAGAACGAAAAGAAAGGAAAGAAGTAGACAACAACTTCAACAAGTGCAGATGAGCTTTCTAGTAGAATGGAGGATGAGTTTTCACTCATAGCTCTTGTATGGTTAGCTCAACCTCACAAGGTGTTTGGTATATAGATAGTGGGGCATCATTTCATATGATAGGAGTTAGAGAGTACTTCTCTAGTTATAAGGAGGAGGACATCAAAATTCAGATTTCTATGGGTAACATGTCCAAACTCAATCCAATTGGGAAAGGGAATATTCTATTTCAGAGGGAGAATGGCAAGCTGATTCCCATTCATGATGTGTTGCATGTTCCAGGCTTGGGAATGAATCTAATTTCCATATCTGTCCTTCAGGATAAAGGTCACAATGCACTCTTTAGAGGGGAAAATGTGTTAATCAAGCATAAGGATTGGAAATCACCCATAACTATTGGAGTTAGGAGTGGACGACTTTACAAGTTGCAGTTTGATACTCATAAGGCATTGTTGAGCAATAGTAATTCTTGAGATCAAGGAGAGCTATGGCATAGGAGGATGGGCCATATACATCATGGATCACTTAAATTGCTTCGTGAGACAGTGACAGGTGTTCTAGAGGTGAGCACATAGCATGATGATGTATGTAAGGGATGTGTGTTAGGGAAGTTTGTGAAAGCAATTTTTCCAAGGAGTGACACCAGATCCAAGGGTGTTCTTGATCTAGTACATTCAAATATATGTGGACCAATGTCGATGAAGTCTCTCAGAGAATACGAGTATTTTGTTACTTTTATTGATGATTTCTCTAGGAAGACCTGGATATACTTCTTGAAGACCAAGGATGAGGTTTTCAATCACTTCCAGGAGTTCAAAGCTCTTGTGGAGAATTCAACAGGTAGGAAGATAAAGGTTCTTTAGTCGAAAAATGGAAGCGAGTACAAACAGAAATAGTTCTAGGAGTTCTATACCAGGGAAGAATCAAGAGAGATTAGATTGTTGCTTACAACCCACAACAGAATGGGGTTGTTGAGAGGAAGAATCAATCTCTATTAGATGTAACAAGGGCTATGTTGTATGACCAGGATATGCCACGTTACTTATGGGCAGATGCATTTAGTACAATAGTATACATATAGATCAGGGTTCCACATAAGGTATTGGGAAAGATGACACCAGAGGAGGGGTTCTCAAGAAAGAAGTCAGATGTTAGCCACTTTAGGATATTTGGGAGTTTGACATATTGTCACATTCCAGGGACTACATGTTCCAAGTTAGATCAGACTGTAGAGAGAGGGTACTTTGTTGGGTATAGTGAAACCTCAAAGGCATATCAGATATTTATTCCAAGGGCCAGGAGAATTATAGTTAGGCGTTATGTCAAGTTCATGGAGGACAAGGAATTTAGGAGGTCTAGATATTTTCCAACATATGATCAGAGTGAGTAGCCAACAAAAACTCCAAGGATTGTGCAATCGGATTAGGGGCAACGAAGCTCGAGTATAGTTACTAGTACAAGCATAGGCTCAGGTGTTGAGAGTTCACATAGTATGTAGCAATAGATGCAGAAAATCCAAGAGATGCATTGGGAAGACATGGGGGTTGATATTTTATCCTCTAAAATTGGTAGCAGGAACCAATAGACACATAGGGATACTCAGGAGGTTGTGGGAGCTCCTAGGATGAGTAGTAGACAACGAAGACAACCAGCCAGATATAATTACTATATGGCATTAGTTACTCAGCTAGTAGATAGTGAGCCTTCCAGCTATCAAGAGGCCTCACAACAACAGGTGTGGCAAGATGTGATGGTTGAGGAATATACCTTAATAGTGCAGAACAATATGTGGGAGGTTGTGCCTAGACCAACAGATAGGGTGGTAGTTGGATCACACTAGATCTATAAGATCAAGCATGGTGTAGATGGTAGCATTGAGAAATACAAGACAAGGTTCGTGGCTAAGGGGTTCTCTCAAAAAGAGGGAATAGACTATTGAGGAGACATTCACTCCAGTGGCTAGGTATACTTCTATACGAGTCGTGATCTCACTTGCAGCACAGATGGGATGGAAGATCCATTAGATGGATGTCAAGTTGACGTTTCTTAATGGTGAATTAAAAGAGGAGGTATACATAGAACAAACAGAGGGATTTGTATCGCACATCAGTGAAATCCACGTGTGTAGATTGAAGAGAGCCTTGTATGGACTCAAGCAGACTCCTAGGGTGTGGTATGAACACATTGATAGATACTTGTAGGGAATGGGATTTGTGAAGAGTGAAGCAGATGCTAACCTTTATTACTTGATGGTTGGGGGTGAGGTTATCATTCTTTTTCTATACATGGACAACTTGTTTTTAATAGGTTCACTAGGTGTAATGCCCTGTCTTAATAACCTAAGAATGTTGCAATTGTGTAATAAAGGTGTAATAATTTTTTTTTAAAGTTAAATTATTAAGTTAATTAGTTGCATACATTCATTAGGCTAAGCGACGTTACACTACTTTGAGTTTTCCTTAAATGACTTAAGTATTTCGCATTGCACATATTAATCAACATTAACATAAACATCAAAAATAAACATTGCATTACATTGGATTACCATTCATAATAACATAAAGTACAAACATGTTTTTCCATACATTTCATTTGATAGAATATACAATACTCATCCATCTGATGAGGTAGTTCAATAATGATTACAATTACTATTACATTGTTCAACTCTTATACAATTGAGGGATGTTTTCAAATACAAATTTACAATATACAAAGTTGAAAGTACACATAAGATTCAAGTGAGAGCTCTCTATCCATGAAGCTCTCAATGCCATGATCACAAAACTGGGGACCCAATGGAGTAAGGTGCACGTTCCACCCAACCATGTGGTACCCGTAGGTCCACCCCCCGTGCTAGGAGATAGTAATAAGGTTACCTAGACCTAACCTACTAACCCTAGACACTAGTACACAACAGACTATTGGTTACATTGCTTCCAGATTTTAGACAATTGATTGTAATACAAATACAAGGTTATATGTTATTCTAGGTGGAGTGTCATCACAATGTTGCAAAGGTTACCCTGGTGTTTTTTCCTAGGTTTCAGCCCCCAATCCTTGGGTTACCCTGGTAACCTCTTACGAAACCCGGCCCTTATTGCAAAATGTTGCGGAATTGAATGCCTCTTAAGGAAACAAGACACCGATTTTCCATTCCAGGCCTTCTCATCTTATACTCATGACTAAAGTAGCTCAAGAGTCATAAGAGAGGCAAAATATCTTGTTAAGTGTTTTTAATCTATCTACTGTGTTCTTTAGTTTTCACTGACTTACAAACTATTTGTAAGTTACCCTGACACCACTTTGTGTGTCGGCCCTTACAAATAGCCACTCCCCTAAACATAACATGGAAATCTATGTTCTCTAACTAAGTTTTATAAGGTGTACATACAACTGAAATCCATATAAAAGATCATTCACGATAAAGCGAACATCAATCATTGTTTATAACACAAGTATCATACCACTACGCAAATTCATGTACACATCCTTAGTTAACAACAGAATTTAACTTAACAATCACAATTCCCCGTTTAACAATTTGGTCTGGAAGACTTGATCATTAAAGACTATCCCATTTGCCCAATCACAAAAAAAAAAAAAAAACAATTTAAAGCAAATGGAAATATACATCTATCATTTGGATATACTAAATCCATATGTGATTGTTTTCTTTTAATTCACTTTTCTAATTTTCACAAATTTGCATAAAAATCATTTTCTATATTCCCACAATTTTCAAATTTCTCATACAATTTTAAAATAATGAAATTTATATTTTCTAATTTAATACAATTCATAATTTATACAAATATCTATATTTAAACAAATATACATGTTTTAAATATAAATATTAATTTAAAAATACCATATTTAATTCCAACAAATATATATATATATATATATATATATTCATTAAATTAAAATCCGAATTAAAATTTTTTAATAATTTAAATTTTACTTTTAAACTATTAACAAAATCCGTATGAAATTAAAATCTAAAAATATCAAAGTCTTTTTTTTTTCTTACAAAATTGCAGCCTGTACTTGGCCACGATAAGGGTTTCGACAAGCATCGGCCGCAGTCGAGCCGACCTGTACACGGCGGAGGCGGTGGGAGCTACTCCCACCATCGCCTCCCTTAGGGGCGGCAGCTGTGGGAGCGGCTGCAGCCACCTCCCACTGTCGCCTCCCTTAGGGGTGGCAATTGTGGGGAAAACCCCCGCGGCCCCCCCATAATCAAAATAACCTTATAATTTCATATACAGTCTCCATAACATGAAACGAAATTTCTTTTGCAAAAAGAATTTAAAACCCTGCGAATTATAATAGTAATAACCCTTATTTAAAAATAAAACAAAACAAAACTTCAATCTGGTAATTTCGTCCGTACGGCGGCGAATTTAAAAACAAATATTTAATTAATTCACATTTACATTGTTTTCACAATACAATTTATATATGAAATTCAATATATATATACAAATATATATATATATATATATATATATATATTAAAATTTCAATGGGGTTTTTGTTTTAACAGAGAAGTAATAATATTAAACTGTACTGGGGAAATTAAAGAGAAAATCAAATTTCCTCGGGGTTTTTTTAAATGAAATCACGTACAAACATTTTGTTTCAAAACCCAAATTATTCCTTGAAGAATCATTTTCCTTTTTTAAACAAATATTTCCCTTTATAAATTTAAAATACTTTCTACAGAGAATTTTTTTTTTTAAAAACAGAAGCTTTCCTGAAGCCATCAAGAATTCACACAACAAATTTCTACAGAAGCTTTCTTTCCAAAATAAATAAAATAAATACAAGAGGATTACCTGATTTCCTTTGCTTCCTGGTGAAGAAATACTTGTAGCCTCTATTGCCTGTAGCTACCAATTCCTCCCCGAGAACCAATTCCAAAACAAACAAAAGCCAAAGATCTTCCAATTCCAAAATCAACCAAAAAGCATTTACCAATTTTTTTTTACAGAGCACCCAAAATAATTTTCTCGTGAGGAAATTCAACAACCTCTGTGATTTCCCGAGATCCAAAATATCCTCTCCGTAACAAATTTTCAACAACCCCAATGCAATTATTGCACTCACACACATGTCGAGAAGTACTTATGAAAATATCTTCTCCACTTCACGGCAATCTTGCCAATTCAAATTTGCATGCCTTATTTAATTTATTTAATTTAAATTTTACAACCTTTATTTCAATTTACATGCATTTTATTTTCTATTTATTTATTTTATAATTTTCAAATGCAATAATATTTACACAATAATTTAATTTAATTAATTTATTTATTTAATTAAAATAGTTTAATCTTTTTAAGATCAACTATTTAACCAAATAAGCTAATTAATGAATTAAATTATCAAGCAAGTAAATTTCTACCACATTTAAACATTAATTTAAATACCAATAATTAAAGCACAATAAACTAACATTAAAATTAACCAATATTTAATTTTCAACAATTTAGTCAAACAGAAAATGACGATACAAACCTATGACTCTGAACTAAAACAGACAAAGTACTAAGACTAGGGTTAAAGGCTAGACTAGGGTAAACCAAACTACTATCTCCCAATCAACGTATCCGTTGAGTCTTGACACGCTCAGACCTGAGTACCCAGGTAGAGTCAGTGTCATGTACCTGTAAATTCCTGCAACCAAGCAAATAACGTGCATACATATATATAAATATAAAGCATTAAACAGGCACACCGTGCGGAGAAAATCACAGATATCACCAGGCACTCACAAGCGAGTGATGCGATTCCGTTCTCCACACCAATACACTTCACATCAAACTGATGAAATAAATAGCTGTTAGTCCATCATAACATATACATAGTAATAATCAACTGATAATAAAACATCTAAACTATATCCAATCATGTCTGAAATCAATAATCATCAAACAAGTATCATCATGTCACAAAATAATCCACTATCGCTCAAGACCAGCGATCAAAATATCCAACAAAGCATCATAGGTCTAACAATGTGAAATCATAACAACAGAAAGCATAAGCATAAACGGAGGGGTACTACACTAGGGCTCATAGGGGAGTGCAAGAGGGACCTTGTAGCAGAGTTCAAGATGAAGGATTTGGGGCTTATGCACTACTTTCTAGGCATGGAGGTATGGTAGACAGATGGAGATATTTTCCCTTGACAAGGGAAATACTACATCAAAATCTTGAGGAGGTTTGAGATGGAAGATTGTAGAGCCATGTCTAGACCTATGATCATGAATTGGAAGAAGGTAGACTCATCTAGGGAGAAGGATGTAGACCCCACCTTATACATGTAGTTGATTGGATCTCTCATGTATTTGGTCAACACCAGGCTGGATATATCCTTTGTAGTAAAATCTCTTAGTTAGTTCATGGTTGAGCCAAAGAGAGTGCATTGGACATCGACAAAGCATGTGTTGTAGTATTTGCATGGTACAGTTGAGTATGGGATCAAATATGCTCAAGGTGATGGTATCAGGTTGATAGGCTATGCTAATGCAAATTGGGCATGTAGTACATTAGACAAGAAAATAACTTCAAGGTGCTACTTCAGTTTGGGATCAGGAGTTGTCTCTTGGTACAACAAGAAGTAAAAGTCCATGGCTTTGAGTTCTGCAGAGGAAAAATACATAACAACTAGCATGGTGACGTGTGAGGCTATATGGCTTTGGAAGTTGTTGGTGGCCTTGTTTGGTCAGAGGGTTGAGACTACTGTGATACATTTTGACAATCAGAGTTGAATCAAATTTTCTGAGAATATGGTGTTTCATGATAGGTCTAAGCATATAGACATTAGGTATCATTTCATCAAGGATTGTGTAGAACGGGGGATTGTTCAGCTACAATATATACCTATAGATCAGCAGGTAGCAAACATTTTGACAAAGGCATTGGGGAAGGTGAAATTCATCTTCTTCAAAGATAGGTTGGGTGTCATGCAGAACACCTTCCTTGCTAAGAGGGAGTTTTAATTTATGTAGCTTGGACAAGTGTCTCCAAACCCAAGAAATATTTAATTATTTAATTAATGTTTTTGGAGACTTCTAGAAAGGAGTTAGTTGTCCAGATAATTATTTAATTAGTTAATTGATTCCTCTAGAGACTTCTAGAATCTAGTTAGTTAGGGTTTGTTAGAGTCTAATTAATCTTAGCCATTGATTGAGATTAAATCATGGCCATTGGTTTTTCAATGAGAAAAGTATAAAAGGGGATCAATGGGAATTTGGAGAACACACACTTGAGAAACATTTGCAGTGATAGAAAATAATTTTGTAGTGATAGCAAGGGCGTAGTGATAGCATTGGAGACAATAGTAGTGGAATCTCAGTAGGAGAAATTGAGGGAAGATTTTTTGGAGAAGAATATTGCCAGAGCTCTGCCAATAAGAGGCAAGCAGTTTATGTATCTCTTAATTTGTTGAAGTTTAATAAAATTCCTCATTTGCAATATTGGTTTTCCCTTTGGGATTTTTCCAAGGACAATTTGTCCAAAAATATTGAGTTCATTGTGTTGCATATTTTCTTCTCTATTCCCATGGTTTTATTTGCGAAGTTGCAATTGTGTTATTTTTTAATATTTGTTGTGAATTAATTTTCAGCATTTAAATAATCTATATAGATAGGAGAATAATAATTAGTAATTGCAATGGAATTTTCACATGAATTGTAGCTGCCAAGAGTGTTCTAATAATTAGTTGTACTTTATCTTGTTCTTTTTTCTAGCACAAGTTAGCTTTGTTGGAGGCATGTTTTCTACTTGGTAATATTCCATATCATATGCAAAAAATAAAATACTACAACAACTATTCTATGTGTAAATATTGCTCATGGATGCTCAAGGAAGAACTTTGAAGTAAGCTATGTGAAGGAGAAACAATTAAGAGTCAACATGGGTAACTAAATTGCGATAGAAAAATCAAGGAACAATAGGAGCGAATAAGGAAAAATATACATACAACTGCCATGATAGTGACAATGCATCATAGAGAGTGGGTTGAAAATACGGGCCAATGGGTACTCAAAGGCTTAAGCCTACAACTATAACATATAACATGTTGATTGATGGGAGAAGACAAGGAGGCACACAATGTTAAAGACTCCTACCATAACTCCGAATTGATTCAATAGTTATTAAGAAAGTCAATAGTCATATACCCACTTTTCTTATAGTTGGTGCTACTCAACAAAATAAATATATTGGAAAGATAGGGAGTTTAATAGGTGCATTGAATATAATTGTTGGACATGATTAAAATGATAAGTAGGAGGTATTTTCCACAGCGTGTCAAATTGTGATATTGCTATCAAGATTCAACCATGTAGTTTTACAAGTCAAACTCAATGACCCATCACGAACTCATTTGACTGCAAAATCTGACGAAACTATCTGACGAAATATGTAAAATTCAATTTTCGTTGGGTGCTTGTAAAATTTGATGTGTAATTTTCATTTTTTTGAAATTTTATCCTTGACATTCATCGAAATTTTGACGAACCTAGGGTTTGTTGAAATGTCAGCTATCATTTTCGTCGAATTTTCGACAAACATGAAAAATAGAAAAAAATCAAATTGTGGCCAACATAAAGAAAAGTGAGTTCACGCCTAATTTATTGCGACAGTGTTTTGCTCTACTTGAGACAATTTGTGGAGAACTAAGGATGATTTTCTTGGAAAAAATGAGAAAAAATTCAAGAAGATATCACCAGGTTGAGGGTAGTCATTGTCTTTTTGTAGAATTCAGTTGTGAAGTCAGATTTGTAGTTCTAGGTTTGAAAATCATATTTTAAAAGCAACATCTCATTAGATTTCATTTTTAGAGGTTAAGGGTTTTGAGAATTTCATGTCCAGATTTTGTTGTGTTGAATCACCATAAGATCACAACCAAGGAACATATCTTTGTGACAGTAATTATGTGATCCATAACTCTATTGGTCATGTGGCACAGTTGTGCTATAAAAAATACATGATGCATTCATGTGTGACCCAAGTTTAATGTGGCTATGTTGTGATAGAAATGGAGGCACTCATATAATGTAGTTAATGCAGGTTGTATAATGTAGGTGTCAATCATCTTTGGGTGCATTCAGGTTGTCTCAAGTTTAACAGGTTAGGATGTAACTATAGCATGATCGAAAAGTGATTACCTCTTGCTGCAATAAAGAGCCTATAACTTTGGTTGATATGCAGAGTGGTTGTGTTATATCAATTATGTAGTACATTCAAGCACAACCCATGTTTAATGGGCTATTCTAGAGAGTGATCAAGATTTTCTAAACTGTATGAATGTTACTTGACATATATTTTCATAATCTCAAAGTCCTTCAAAGGATTTTGAAGTATCAATGTATCCTATATAGGGTTTAGAATGATTTATTTTAATTAAAATAATAAATAAATGATGTATTTCCCTGTAATCAGATAATGTGGAGATCTCCTAAATCTTCCCCAACACACTATCCTCTTTGGCACTGTATTCATTACTCCAGTTACTAGGGTTTTGCATGTGACATCTTTAATATCTTCATGATCGTGGCTTTTAAATAGATCTCAGTCTTTGCTTTAATCATTTTCATGGTAACCCTTGAGTTCCATAATCCACCTTCAATCTCTTCTAAGAACGTTGTCTTAACCTAGACTGCATAGTATGCATATAAAGCAAGTCCTTCATACCTTCCATTGTTCCAAACCACCACTCACTGCCTTGCTTAAAATTTTGCCTCCATAAGCACAATAGAATGTTTTAAAATCATGGTTGCCAGTGATTGACCATTAAGGTCACCACTTTCATCATGAAGATACAATGAGATTTTTTTCTTCAAACTCAAGGCATTATGGAAGATAACATTGTGAATTGTTTGTTGTGTACGATTCGATTTTCTTGCACATTTACTACTTTGCTAACTTCCTTTAAGACTGGGTATTGCACCCTCAGTTGTAATCTCAAACAGTTCACTCACTATCACTTCAAGATTCCTTTCATGAGCATCCTACTATAAAATCAAGCTATGCCCTATAGACTGCCTACTTACTATAGGGGACTCATTGTTTCATGGTATTGTAGTTCTTAAGATCCTTCAACCTTATTGACACTACTTCACAGTCCACAAGGTATTATTCACTATTCTCCCATCTTTGATGGGTCTCAAAACACTGCTCAAACATGCAATCCACTACCTCCATTATACATTAATGGCTAAGAAGAAACATTGAACCTATGATTTCCACTATTACTTCATTTGGACAGTCATTCCCTAATTGCATTTGCCTTGTCTAACACTATCAAAAGTATTTGAAAAAACCTTAAGGTTAGCAAGGGGGTAAGTAAACTCACTGTTAAAATCTCCACTTTACTATGCAAGGTTTGAGCTTTATTATCTTGTCACTTCTCAACCTCTTTTTGACTGCCACATCTCAAGTGACTGTCATTCTTCTTACCATAGATTGCATTTACAAATGTCACTAAGCTACATAGTGTGCTTGTTATTGACTACAATATTTAGATTGCAAGATTTTGTTATTACCTACAATGTCTCAATCTTTTTGGTATTGCAACCTCACTAATCCGCTATAATTATTGTTTATGTTTCTACGGAGGCCTAGGGTTTGTACCCTAATCATGCTCTTACCAATGCTTCTATTGTTTTTTATTAGGACTCTCTCAATGTTGAGGGCCCTAGGGATAAACTAGTCATAAGAAGTGACACATTGCATCTTTAACTAAAAGGATAAATTTGTATTGACATTAGAAATGATGATTCCAACTTGTTGCTCCTTAGGAATGGGTCACTTGCTCTTACTAGCTCGCTACCTCCATTGTTGTAGGAAGTTTGTGATCAAGTTCAATATTATTATTTTAGGAGTCTTAACAGTTGGAAATCATAGTAAAATCAAAATTTAATAAGTTTTGAAATTAGCATTTTAAAGTGTTTTTTGGGGTCATTAACTTCAGACTATCTTCTCTTTTGTAGGGGTGGTTGCATGCCAATTTTTTTGGGTGTAAAATATCATAATTATTAGATTATGTTACTTATCTATGAATAAAAATTATTGGAGTGTGAGTTTGATATTTTTTGAAGATATAAATAGTCAAGCTTGGTAAAGAAAAATCATGCCAGATAATATTAGTCCAAAACAAAATGAAGAGACACTTGATAGATTGTGGGCTAGATTGAAAAGAAAGGGTGATGGGAAATGATATTGTCCTTACAATAATTGCAAGGGCTTAAAGACTAGACAACTTTTAATCACAACAGCTGAGAAACATTTTAGGCAGCATGGTCACATTGAAGGGGGGCATGATTATCGTCCATTGGTAAGTTGTTCATTATATATGTTTATATCATTTTAACATTTTATATATATATAATCACTTGATCATGATCATGGTTTATTTGTGTCAATCATTATTATAAAGGTGGGGCACCCTAGGGTAGATGATATGGATTATCACAGCCCGAAGAATTTGGTTTTGCAAGTAGACAAACATGGAGCTGTGAATATCGAAGATGAAGTTAATGATCCTATGGAAGAAGATGATCATGCACCAGAAAAAATAGTTGAAGATGATGGTATGAATACATTGATCCATGACACATTTAGTGGTAGAGCTGATCATGATGATCAAGATGACTTTGATGATGTTCATGATTTACTTGTACTTGAGAAGGCATACAAGCCCCTTTATGAAGGCTCTAAAACAACTTTCTCTCTACTGTATTATTGTTGTTGAACTTAAAGGTTATGAATGGTTTATCAAACATAGCAATCTCACGGATGTTAAGGTATGCCATATATGTCATCTTTTCTCATCTATTTTAATTGTTGTTAGTTCATCACTACTAAATAAATGATGAAATATGTACCATTAATATTCTTTATATGAAAAAATTATTTTTTGTTGTAGATTGATTGGTGATTTTTTTTACCACCATCAAATATTTTACCTCGCT
>VDFB02007788.1:0-20591 GCA_007258455.2 Sequoia sempervirens | reverse complement strand
TTAGTCATTTTTCAGTTCCCCAAGTTTTGCTTATTTCCCTTTGATCTTCTAATGAATCCTCGATTCCAGGAGCTAGATTGATTCGATCGCCTGGCTATCAGATTCACTAGATAGCTGGGAAGAATCTGAAGAGTGTCTCTTGGGAGTGATGTCTCCAGAAAAGTTGATTTGAGGCCTAAAAAGCTTGGTGCCCTTGGCTAGCTGGGGCGCCCAACTCTTCTAGAGTTAGAATTTTTATTGAATCTTTCATCCTTGCTTTTGGCTTTTGATATTTTCCATGGTTTTATCCCTCTGATCCGCCTTCGATATTTGATGACTGCCAACTCTGATTGATGTGCTGATGATTGCGTTGGAGAGCTCGATCAAAACTGAGGAAGTCATGCTGGAGGTGTCGACTGTGAATTCATCCATTTAGGCCTCCAAAAGTTTGGGCACCTATCTCCCTTTAGAGCGTCCAACTCCTCCAGACTTGGCCATTTTTACTTGATTTTCAACCTTCAGCTTTGAATCTTCATGTTACAGCTTCAGTTTGATCTGGATTTGTCGGTGATTGACAACTCTGATGATCTGATGAAGACATTCACTGCGAAGCTGACATAATCCTGAATAGATTGAGCATATTTGCAAACCCTAACTGCTGGATTTGGGCCTCCAAAAGGTTGGGCGCCCCTAGACACCTAGGGCGCCCAGAGTTCCCAGACTTAAAATATTTTCTGTTATTTTCATGGTTTGCATTCCGCCACTTTGTCATAACTCCTTCGATCAATCTGAGTTTCAAGCTGATTGGTTGATCTGATGATTGTGTTGTTGGGCTCACTGCGGAGCTAAGAAGATTTTGAACAACATTGCCCAGGAGCACAAACCCTCATCTCACCATTTGATGCCTTGAAAAGTTGGGCGCCTATCTCCTCTAGACACGCCCATGGCTTCCAGACTAAGTTTTTTTTTTGTAGTTTTCACCTTCCTTTCCTCGTTCAACGTGCTTACCTTTGCTTTCTAACTGTAGGCCCGAAAATTATTCTGGGCATGAAAGGTTTGAGCACCTAAACGAGAGGCTGGGGCGCTTAGGGCCTCGATGTTAGCCAAATTTTACATTTTCAGCTTTCTCAACTTCCTTTCTCATTCTTCTAAATTACTGTGCGATTACCCCAGATCGGTGTTTGAATGTTTGAATCTGACACCTGGCAGCTGACTGACCTCCATTGATGACTCTGGAGCTCCAAAAATGCTTTCTGAAATTGAAAAAGCAAAATGGACCCACTAGGGCAAAATTGATCGTCTGGTGATTCTGACTGCACTAGCCTAATGAGGAAGTATTTTGAGCCAATCAAAATCAGTTTGAACCCTAATAGCCAAACTTTCTATTTTTAGAAAATTTTGCTAGCATCCTTTTCGAAAGAAACCCAAAAAAACCTAGAAAAAGTTACTATTTTTGGAAAGTTTCTAAAAATAGCAATTTTCCTAAAAAGTAGGGATGAAAACCTGAGATCTGAGTTTTGTAGATTTGGTCGCTCTGAGCCGACCCAGATCGTTAGATTTTGAAAATTTCAAGTTTTTTCCCCTCATGCAAGACATGCAAACCCCAATTTTGACATTTTTTGACAGATTTGACAAGACTTTTACTTATTTCTTCAAAATGCCTAAGTGTAGCAAATTTTTTTATTTGGGGTACAACACAAATAGTGCCTTCAAAATCCCTCTTTGCATTATCATAAGCTTTGATAATTGATAGTAATCACTTGAGGGTCCAAATCTGCTTGAGTATATTCCACTTGCTTTATGAACTTTAATGTACAAAGATTCATGGAAAAACCATTATCCAACAAGACTCATTTCACCTTGTATTTAGCAATGAAGACTTCAATGTGCAATGGACGATTATGAGATGGATCAATGGGTGGCATGTCATTTTGGTTGAAGGCTAATTGATAGGTGGATGAGAGATGCCCTACTAAGGCTTGGAATTGTGTAGGATCAATATCTATAGGGACATGGGCATCCTGTAAAGCTTTGGTTAGGATCTCCCGATGGATAGTGGGTGACTTTATGAGAGATTTGATGGCATGGATAGCTCACATCCTAAGGGAGATGAATGAACAATGGAATGTGGTAGATCCAATCAACCTTTTGTAGAAGGAAGTAACTCAATTAATGGCAAGGTTTCAATGAACTCACCCACAAAGAAATTCAGAGCCAAATTTTTACAAAGAGAAGAGGCAGACCCCTTTGAGGGAGAACAACTCATACCACCACGACAAGAGGTCGAAATGGCAAGGTATCATTTTGAATATAATTCCTTAAACCCAACCATTCAATGTGACATATCTTTCATTGAGTATTATGAGATGAAAACAAGAAATGGGCATTGGAGGAGAAGGTATCAAGAGCAGCCACAAGACATTACTACAAAGCGAATCATTGGGTAGGAACAATAGGGACCCAACATGCAAGATCCTTTGTTAGAATAAGATGTTTTATTGGTTTCTAATGATCGTATGTGTCAAAAAAAGTTCGACGAAGTAAACCACTTGTTGAGCGAGGAGAGTCCAAGATGAAGGAAGATATGCCAATCATGCAAGATCTTTTGAGCTTTCAAGTGATGAGCCATTGGTTAATTTTCCAAGTAGCATTGCAGGAAGATATGCATTTGAGAGGAACATACCTAACCCTAATTCAGGGGTTTTGAGTCACAAAAATGGAGGTGTTGAGGATATCTCAACAAATTTGTTTTCAAAAAATAAGGATGAGCATTTTGTTTGCATCCAAAGGTACGAAGATGTTTCAGATTCATTGCTTCCTATGTCATTCAAAAATCCTTGTCATCATGGAAAGCATGCAAAAAAAGGTGATAGAATAAGAGATACAACTTGCAGTATAGGGCATGTGGACTCCTTGTTTCAAGTTTCAAATTGTCCTTATCCAAGTGATCCCTTGAGGGTGAAATAGGATAGACGCATTGGTGCTACTTCTAAGTTCTCCAATTCTTGCATTTGGAATGAAAGGAGGTTTATGAGAGATCACATAGGGTTTGTTGTGCATTATAACCTCATTGTGAAGGAACAATGCCCACAATTTGTAGATCACGCGTGGGAACCAAGCACCACAATTGAAGACAAGATCGTGGGCGATAGCCAAATGGAGATAGTCACCTTGGGGAGCACCTTGGGGAGCTTGATGCTAGAGGAAGGTATTTATAATGTTCAAAATTTTGTAACTTAGTTTGGTATGGTGTTTTGGGTATCAAGCTACAAGCAAGCTGAAGGGCTCATGAAGAATGATACATTGCAGGTCTCGAGCATCATGGAAGCAAAACCATTGGTCACCACATTGGGTGAACATGGGATATGTAAAAACATGGAACTTGCAATGGATGCATTCTATGAGAAGGTTCACTATGATATTAAAACCTAAAAGTGATGAGGTAGTGCTTCAAGGCATCAAAGGGGAAACTCCAAAATTTGTTATGGTAAAGAGAATGGTATGCCAATTGGCCATGACCACCACCTCATCCAAATGTGAGTCGTCTTTTGATGATTATACTTGAACCAGTTTTGTAACATGCCAATTGTTCTATGTTGGCGTTACAATTGGCACCTCTGGAGTGCGTATTGGCAATAGATAGCTATGCACAGTATTAACTGCTCTTCAAATTAGGAGGGGAAGCTCCCTCTTTTGCTGATATGAGTAAAAGTAAAATATTCTAAAATCCTATCTTTTCGATTCAGCTGATAGAGACACAAGGTTAAGAAACCAAACACATTGTAGCTAAGGTTTTCTCTGGTTTTGCAGATTCTTATCTACAACTAGGCTAACACTAAAACTATCCTATTTCCTCAAGAAAATCAAAGCATGAGGACTTAGGAGCAAGTGGGAATGTTAGATGATAAACTTTATATCAGGATATCCAAGGAGGAGGAACCCCTATCCGAGGCGTAGGCTGAAATGAAGGTTATTGGAAACAACATCAAACGACAAGCTAGTTCTCAGGATTCCCAAGGAGGAGGAACCCCTATCTGAGGTGTAGGCTGAAAGTAACTTACTGAAAACAACACTTAAACGACAATCTTTCTTTCTAAATTCCCAAGGAGGAGGAACCCCTATCCGAGGTGTAGATATGAAAGAAAAACTATTAATAACATCAAACGATAAACTTTATTTCTAAATTCCCGAGGAGGAACCCCTATTCGAGGTGTAGATATGAAACAAGCTTATTAAAAACAAATAAATCTGGGACAACAAATTGCATGAAGGACCTATCACACAAATGAACGATCAAACCAGCTTTATATTAACAAAGTGAACCAATACAAAATAGCAATATTGCATGGCAAGGTGGGCACAACAATTTGTTGTCACATCAAAAGTTGAAATACAATGAGCAAGAATGCTCTTATTTATAGAACCTCAAAGGAGTAGTGAACCCTAAAATCTCCTTGAGTTAACATCAGTCTTGCAAGCATGCAAGATTTATTCTTAAACCTAAATGTATGCAACTTAACAGTTAATTGGAAAAACTACTTCAGTTAATTGATTCTAAACTAAACTAATTGGACCTTGCAACACGCAAGTCCTTATTGATATGAAAGTCAACTGATAACCAACCTCAATTAATTGAAATTGAAAACTATATGAGAACTCCATATGTACATAGGTATCTCCAAAATAGACATGCAATGAGATGTGGATCAGCGAGTTAACTCAGAAAGAAGCATCAAGTTAAGTGTTGTGTCTAATGTCTATCCTGGAAAGGTGGGACGCCCTGATCTGTAGTTCATTGGCTGCTATCTTGAGCATTTAACCCCTCCACGAGGTTGTTGATTGTGTCACCATGTGGAGCACTGATACTCCTCTGAAGTACTCGGTGTCTCCTCAACATCTCTTCACCGTCTGTGATGTAACTCTGCAGTTCTCCTCCAATTCTGGCCACCTCATCAAATAATGCTGACATGATTGTAAGTTGATCCAACTTATAGCCAATTGAATCTCCACTGAAAATACCGTGAATGAGTATCTTTGACTCCGATTGTGTGTTGGCGAGCTCAATGTACTCACCACCCTCACGCCGATATTGGAAAGGGACTCGTGACATGAAAGTTCTCACGAACTTGATAGTACTTGTGACCTTTTCTCTGCTCTTGGCCAACTCTACAAAAATTGTTTCATGTATTTTTACCTTGAAGATTAATTGTTCTCTCCAAGCAAAAATAGCTTCCTTATCCTCTTTTGCAGTGACTGAATCATATGCCGTCCTTAGGTGAGAGACCGTGATCTCATTCCATGGTTTGTCAACCGCTAAGTCTCGCTCCGAATTCTGAATCTCTGTTCGAAGTTCGTGGGCATTGTACCTCAATTGGTACAACTTTGAAAGTATGAAGCGGCCCCTTGTGATGAACTCCTCTTCCTAGTCTTTCAGGCGCTTCCCGTATACAACCAGCTGATTTAGCTGATTTTGTTCTACTGGTAACTCTAACATCTATGGGAGTAAGGCGGTGACATTCTCAGTGCTGTGCATAAGGTTTGAGATATACTGGCGAAGTTGTTGGTTTTCAGCTTTGAGGATTGCTTTATCTTCTCCATCCTTTAGTACTCTCTCCTTTATGCTTTCCGTTGCAACCTCGAGGAAATCAACATCTGCTTGGCGTGTACTTCTACCAAGGTTGACCTTTATCAAGGTGAAGTCATCAACTTCTACCTCGTCCAAGTTTTTATCCTCTAGCGGTGCAGTTGTCTCAATTATGATTTCCTTGTCAGCATTCCTTTCCACATGGACTTGCTTCTTTATCTTTTTATTTGGCGTGTCTTGATAGACATGATCAAAATCTGAGAAGTCCAATTTATGGGCTGCCTCCTCTTCCTACCCAGCTAATTCTCAAGCCAAGATGAGTCTCGACTAATCTCACTAGAAGGATTGGTGCTAGTCATAGGAACTCCTGATGAGTGGGAATGTGTGGAAGCACTACTACGTGGTGGCGAGTTTAGCTCCAAGTTGATGTGAACTGGAGACTGCTGTGTTGGTGATGAAATGGGAGGCTCTACCTCTGTTTCTAGCATGCTCTCAACTGTATCTGTGGCAATCTCCACATGTTCTTGCTGGTCCAAATCAACAACTGCTGCTTTTCCCTTTGAATGCCCAAACATTTTGCTTCCCTTGGTTGGATTACTCCATTTCTTTTGTCTGGGCTTTGTCCTTGACGTGGAAGGCAGTGAAGTAACCATTGGTGGTGGCTCTGTGTTTGGCATGGCTACCCTCGTCTTCTTGCTATCCAAGTAGAGTATGCTATTTTTGACAACCCTGCTTGATCTCTCCTTAACAGATGTGCATTCCTTGGTGAACCAATCAACAGTTGGAAGCGACTGCATGTCAACCAGTTTTGTGAAGAATTGAGGGAGTGTGACATCCCCATCATCATTTGACAATCCTTCCACATCCTCTGACATGAAAATAGAAAACTGTGAAAGGGTGAACCTGCTGTAACTGCATCGACGCACCTCGAACTCGTCCTCATAGTTGAACCAATAGTCATCCATAGAAGGCTTGTGAGAAGAACGACCTCCAAGGCGTGTTGAGAAGTGACCCCAAGGGTCATATGAGTCTCTCTCAACGAGATACTTAAGATTAAGTCTCGATAACTCATGGCCCATGGCCTTGGTGTCAAATGCCGACTTACACTTGTAAATCCCCATCTGTAGTGGAAAAGTGGTAGCTGGCTTGCATTTATTGTGCAGATAGGAGTGAACATCATACAATTGCCGTAGAAATTCCATGAACACCACCTTATCCGAAGGATAATGGGGTAGCATGGTTGGATGACCTGCGTATCCGTACACGCGGATGTAGGTAAAAGTAAGGAACCGGATGAACCAATCCGCCCATTCTACCATTGCTGATTTGGCTTCCGCTGAGATACGTACATGTAACTCCCGATCAAGATTCCTTACTGTGTACATCAAAAATGATTCCTGCACTCGCTTGAAGTGTCGCTCGGACTGTGTGAACTCAAGCTGTGCGTAATATTGATGAACTTTTTGTACACTTAGAATCCCCATAGTGTTCAACCCTCTAAATTGGCCTTGGAAGGCTATTAGATACACGAGGTACGAACACATATGGAACTCGTGAGCAACCAAGAAGCCGGTCATTTGTCTGTGGAGAACGTTGCTGATCAGAGAGGCCTAGTCCTAATGCTCCTTTCTGTTGATGAGTTGAGCCATGATATAATACATCCAAGGATGGAATTTATTGGCATCCGCTTGACCGGAAACACGGTTAAGAAGGGTAATCATAACCGCATATTCATCTTTGAACTCTCCACGACCCACATTCTTTGGCAAGTTAACTTTCTTCTGTTTAAGCCATCTCTCTGCAATTCTCCTCTGACATTTCTCCTTATCAACATTGAATGCCTTCTCACATTGTTCCATGGTAATGACCAAATTATTCGGATTTGGAGGAATACCGAATCACTTCTTAATGTCGGCCTGATACTGCATATCACTCGTCCATCCATTGATTGAATTTCTCGAGTAGTAGAGTTGTAATGCTTTACACAAGACATTATGAATTCTATACACCGTACTGTGATGGGAAGTGAAGCCGCCTATAGCAATCCGGATTCCTCGATGTTTTGAAGTGTGATCTGGTTCATTTCTAAAGCGTTCAAATCAACCTATGGATTAATATGAGGCGACAGGATATTTTTAGGTGGTGTTGAATTCCATGGTTGTAAGGCGGCTTATATTTGTTTTATGTGAACTTTGAATGGTGGTAGCTTAAATTTAATGAAAATTTATCTGCGTTGAATGTGTCTATGGGTTGTGTAAACGGCAGAGGCACGATTCTTATTTTGGTGACGTCTTTAATCTCCGTTAGGAGACGTCTTTAATCTCCGTTAGGAGTATTATTGAGACGTGCCTTAGTATATTCGAGGCGATTCTTTTTGTAACATTTTGTGAATGCATCTCTATCATTGACGGTTTCTATTGCAGGCATTGTGATTCTTTAAACGTGATGAAGACTTTTGTGAATCGCACAATTGATCAATATGCTACAAGGTCGTGCTTATTTTTAGATTGTGTTATGAGACTTTTTCCTCGTGGAAGAAAAAAGAAAAAAAGAGAATAAAAATAAAATAAGAACTAATGTAATAGTTCAAGAAAGAACATGTAATAAAATAATAATTGAAGTTTTCACTGGATGTTGTAATGTAATTATTTTCGAAAGGGTGCGTAGGTTGGAACTACCCTTTCTGTTGTATAAAAACCCGTGAAAACTAAATAATGGGGATGGACAGGAAAGAAAAGAGAAAAGCAAGTACAACACATTGCGGGAATCGGGTTCCAGGTTAGCAGGCTGTGAGTAGGATGGAGAAGGGGCACTCCTATAGTGTGTGTCCAACCTGGGGTACAAGTGCGTGCACTCAGGATGGTCCTGTCTAGGGCATGGTTTTGTGGCCCGAGTGTTGAGCATTGTTCTGGTGGAACCAACACTCATGTAGAGTGGCAAAGTACGCTTTCATCCCAGATTGCTCACAGACGGAAGAGGCTGAACCAGGGTCCATTCCAACAATAGTTGGGATTTCTTCTCCACATTTCAAAAGATAAGTATTACTGCCTGATAAATTATTTGAGCAATAAAATTGTTTTAAATACCTTGAGTTTATTGAATTAATAATTTATTTATGGCATGATTGAATGTATTTGAATGCAATTGTTGATTAATTTATTCAATTAATTTCAAACTATTCAATTGGGAATTAAATATTATATTAAAATTTGTGCATAGAAGTTTTTGGAATTAATTTGTGAAATCAATTTAATCATTGCATTTTCAATTTGGGAATTAGTCCCGTTTCAGATTGCCAGATTTATTGTATGGGGCTCGATGTATTTCTGTGCAGTGCTTATTATATGTGTTTTGAAAATGATAGCAAAAAGAGGTTACAGGGATGTTTTATTGTTTCACTAAAAAAAGCATTGGCTGTAGTATCATGAAGAAGAGTCCGTGATAGAGATTTTGAATTGGAAATTATTTATTTTGTAATGCCCAGTATTCTGAGCAGCTTTATTCCAATATGACGCCTTCAGTTATTGCGACGGCTACAGGGGCGTGAGTGTGGGTGAAGTTGAAACAAAAGTGTTTATTTTAAAAACTATGATATCGCCTTCAGTGAAAAAAAAACATTTTGTTTTTATTCAAAATCGCACTCATTAAAATGATTCGTGGTCTTTTAAAAAGAAACTTCATTTGATTCAAATGTTTGAGGATTCGAGAAAATGTTTATGAGTTGAAATAAACGGAAGTATGAAGGAGGTTCTCGTCACTATTCTTGGTGATTTGGTGTGTTGCAAACTATACTCATGGAATTTATTTTTAAAGTTTGGGTTGCCTTTTTATGAGTAGTCATGCGTCTACTCTCACTGACGGCTTATATCTAGTGAGGCGTTTCTTTTGAATCTGATTTCTGTGCATATGGAGTATACCTTTGCTGCATTGGCTTTTATAATATCTGACAGATCTATCATGTGGGGTGGCTTCTGAAGTTGATTGTGGGTCTCCATTCCTTCATTTGTGTGTGGGCTATATGGTGCTGAGTGTCTAAAAAAAAAATCTAATTGGTGCTGTTTATTATCTGTGTAATGGATATTTTGAATATTGGTGTCTGGTCGTAAAATCAGAAAGGTGAATACGATGCACTGCAGGTCTGAGTATTGAGCTTTGTGAAGCCGTGTTGAGATTTTGTAATGTCCCCGTTTTGGAGGTAGTTTGATTTAATTAATCTAATTAATTAAGTTGTCCAAAATAATGATTATTTTATGAGGATGACTAATTGATTATTTTAATTAAATTAAAAAGTGGTATTAAGTTAATTATTTATAAAGTTATCAAATAAATAAATATTAAAAGGTAACTTTATATTTAATTAATTTAATAAAGTGACTTAAATAAAATAATATATCATAAAGTCACTTAATAAAAATAAAATAATATTCTGGAAGCTTCTAGATTTTGGGCCGACCTCTTGGTGAAAAAGAATAAATAGGTGAGGCCAGCCATTGTTTCATCATCGAGGAATTGTTGTTTGAATTAATGAATTTTGGTGGTGGAGAAGCCAGCTAGGGTTTCAGCCATTGGAGGACCTTTGGGGACGAAAACCCTCATTGGTTACGCAATTTTGAGGCTGTGAGATACCAGCTGAATTATTGCTGATTGTGGGCTTTACTTCAGAAGTCCAATCTTGAGCTTCACTGTGGAGATTATTTGAGTACAATAGCTGATGTATTATTGTACTTGCAACAGCTGATGTATTGTTGCTTTGAAGTTATTTCAGCAGCTGATGTATTGCTGAGATTGATCACTTCATTGGGCAAAATTTGTGGCCAAGGGCCAATTTTGAAGACTATTATTATAGGAGCTGATTTGCATTGAAGAGTAGTATTTGTGGCATCGATTATTTGAAGGAAAGGACAGATTTCAGTTGAGCAAATTTTGAAGCTAAGTCTGAAGCAAACAGGGATGCCATTGGAGACCTCTTTTTATTCATTAGAGCTCATATATGCATCGATTCTTCTTGGAGATTGAGGCGCTTCCTTCCTTGGTCATTGCTGATGGTGTTTGGAGTTATTGAGGGCTTGGATTCATTGCAAATTATTTTATTTCTTCATTCATATCAGAACAGGGGCGATTTCTTCAAAAATTCGATTTGGCTTTCCAAGGTCTTCAACACACAAGATATTTATTGCTTCTTCATTGGAAATTCAAGGCGCCATCAAGCTTCAGGTTCCATTGTGTTATTTCATGATATTTCATGTTATTTAGATGCATTTTAGATGGTACTGCTGTAGGTGACAGTTTATATCAGACTTAAGTATTTATTCATATGTAAGCCAAGAGTCTTGGCCATTTCATCTTCATTGTAGAAGGTTGCATTGTCAATAATAAATCTGAAGTTGGGAGTTCTCTATTGCATTCTTGTCTATTTGAAAGTTTAAGAGGATGTATGCCAACTGTTTGACATAATGCCTATTGGCTGTAGCTGCATATTTAGCTCATGAAACTTCATCTATTGCATTTGAAAATACAAAAAGAAATCTGCATTGCATCTAGGATATTGTCTAAACATCATAGAAGTCTTTTGCAAGTAGTAAATACATTGGATATCATTGGGAAAATGTTTATGCACTCAGACCAGCAAGTTACAAGGTTGCACATGAATTGTTTGACAAAATTACAAACAGCAAATTAGGGCAAATTCAATCAGATTTGAGCAAGGCTCATTACAGATTTCTTATTATTGCCTTTCTTCTAGTGCTTATGGTGTATGTAAAAAGGGGATGTGATAAATAAAGATTATTTTGTTAGTGAGGAGTTTTAGTGCTTTTCAGGGAAACTTTGTCATTTACATCTGGCTGCATTTTGGTTTGGGATTTTGAATGAAGATTGGAGCCGTGTGAAGTGAGTAATGAGTGTGTCTAATTGCTGAGGAAGAGGTGAAGTCATGTTGTAGATATTTGATGTCTTCGATGGAAAATGTGTGAAGTATTGTCTAGAGGTGTGCTCAGATTTCATGCATGAATCTTGTGTCTGAGTATTGTGAAGTTAGAGTTGTTGTTCAGTCAAATCAGTTGCTGCAAATTTCTGAGTTTGGACAACTTTTATACAAGTTTGGTGTAATGTCCCCTTTTCTAGCTCGCATGGTTTGATAATGTCGTTAGCCTGTTTCTCCTTGGTCCCGTAGGCTAACTAGGGCTTTTAAGGAATCTTGAGGATTTTTGGCCTAGGCAATTTTTGTTGCAGGTCAATCCAGGGCGTCTGGAGGTAGTTTTGGTATACTTACTATTTTTAGTAAGTCATTAATGCTATTAATAGTAATTCATCAGGTGGGTCGGGGTCTCTAGTGATAGTGCCTTTTCAATGGAAGATTGGTTCTTATCGTCAGATGATTTCAGTTCCATTGGTATAATTTGCCTCCACATTAATAAAGTTTAAATTATAAAGTTAAATCCAATTATTTAACTTTATTAATGTGAGCCTAAAGTTAAGTGGGAAAATGAATAGTAAAAGGGGCCCCTTATTTTAAAAAACATGAGACATCAAAAAGGCAAAAAAGGAAGTTTATGTTTTATCCCACATTGGTTAAAAGGGTGAATGAGCTCTTATGAGAAGTTTATAAAAGTGTTGCAAGGGCTCACTTTCAGCATGCTCGGTTTATGCTTGATTATTATATTCTCTTGGAGAATTTTGGGAAGCTTTGGCTTTCAACAGGTTTGAGGACGGAAACCCTCGAGCTTGGAGGCAGTGGATGGAAACCGATTGTCTGTTGGAGATATTACTCAGGTGTCTCACTTTGTGCTTCAGATTCATACTGCTTGTTATCCAATCCGACTGTGAGTTCTGTGGTTACGATTGGGTATTTCTATTGTTATTCTACTGAAGATTTGAAGGCAATATTCATATGTAATTTCAGATCTTTGTTCTAAAACTGTTTACTTTGAAATTTGTTTGCGAGTTATTGGATAAATAGAAATCAGTTTGCATGCAAATTGTTTGTTAAACTTTCTGTGGAACATTTGGGAAAAATCAGGGCAAATATCCATAGGGGATGTTTCAGTAGTATCAGAGCTAAAAATTCTGCCAGCCTGTGAGGTTTTTATGAGTGACAGAAACAGATTTGTAGAAGTTTGAGGACAAGATTGGAGGTATTGTATGAAAGGGTTTATTTTTCAGAGATAATATACTCTTTGCAATTTTCAGACCCAAACATAAGTCAAAATCAGGAAGAGACAAAATTATAGAAAAGACAAAATACCTTGACGCAGGCATAAGACAGCTCATCGGGTCCTGCTTAGTTTCCTACTTCATATTGCTTAAGGCGGTTATATCAAAGGAGATGGGCCTTTGAGATTTCATACGATTTTTGCTGAAGAGACCTGCTTGCTACAGACAAACTTTATAAAGCAACTGCTATTCTATTTTACAAACATCAGGGAGAATAAGACAAACGGTGACAAAAAGAAAGGAATCACTTTCTTTTGAGACCTATTGGGACCTCTTTGTTTGGGTGCTGGGTCATCTGACTAAAGACAAATCATATTGATTAAGTTGGAGGACGACTATATTGGCAAAAGAGTTCGCTGTAAGATAGAGTAAGACAAAATTTGAAGTCTTCATGGCAGCAGTTCACTTTGTATTTTGGTGAATACTCTTCATATTTGGAGGTGTCAGTTGGAGTTTCAGCTAAGACAAATATTAGAAAAGTCAAGAGACCGCCAGGTAGCTGCTTGGAAAGCTAGTAAGACAAACGTAGTATTTGTTTGGGCCAATATTTGTAAAGTATGCTGATTTCTTTTGAAGAATCACACGGTAGAAGACAAATCTGGAGTTCCGTCAGAAATTAAAAGACAAAGAGTGGAATTCGATGGTCCTTTGAGAATATATTTCAAAGGCCGATATTATTACTTTATCTCTCATAGCTGCATATGACAAACTACCCAGCGTCAGAAAAGACAAATATATTGGAGGACGATATTATATGCTGGGTAATTCCTAATATTTCAGGTGCTCTGGATGTTAGCGGATAAAGACAAATATCGAACTGTAGCTGGAGATAAAACAAGCAGATATATTCAAATTGTCACCCCTAGAAGAGACGCAATCCCAAAGGTAGACGGATTTATTTTATTAGGCCTTCCAGAATAAAGACGTCACTCCAGTTGGCACTGACTTTGATATGCGTTGGGCAAGCACTTGTTGGAGGACGGTTTTGCTGACAAGTCTATGGGAGAGCAAACGTGGCTTCCAGGTTCAATACAGAATTTACATTCCTCTTTGTCTCTGGTTTCAGTCAATAAAATCACTGTCATAGACAACAGTTTACAGGAGCATAATGTCTTGTAATGTAGAATTGATTGCATAATAATCCACCATAGAAAAGGACGGTCATATTAATGTACCCAGCATTGTAATGACATTATATAATTAGCATTTGGAGTGCATTTGGATATCTTGCATCGCTGTCCTGTCAGCTACCTCATAGCTTGCATTCTGTATTCAAGTCTGCACTTTCAAGGCATTGTACTGTAGTTGGACTTGCATCTGTAATGATAAGTATTGTAATCTTCAAGTACAATCTACAATAGAATGGATTTGGAGTTTGCTCTCTAATTGTTTGACATAATGTCTCTTGCTGTAGCTGAGTGTCTACAATTAGTTTAGTCATCTCATTGCATTGAAAAGGCAGCTATATATATTTGCATTGTCTTGTAGTACATTGATAAATCATTAGTCAACATCTATTGCATATTCTACATCATTCAAAATTAGAAAATCAGATATCAGCAAATACACAGTTGCAGCTCAAGTGTTTGACGATATTCCTTGAGTTTAAATCAGCAAAATAGGGTCAGATTTATCAGGGGATACTATAGGCTGAAATATTTACAGCGAAAAATGTCATCATGGCAAAGTTGTTTAGCAATAAACAGGCATGGAAAGAAATTGAACAAACACAATACAAGGTCATACGTAGTTTGCAACATTTAGATGATTCACTTTCAAAGTTTGGACTTTCCAAAGGATCATCTTCACGTTCTTCTAGCAAAGGTCCAACACCACAAGACAAAGAAGCGGTGGTGATTAGCATGTTGGAGGAGTATAGCATTCTTCCTCAATATGTTAAGAAAAATCTTCCTTTCAAGGACTACATGGACATACACCCGAAACTTTGTCACAAGACTGAGCATGCAAGGAAGTAATATCACATTATAGCTCATGAATTGTTCGTACATGGAATGGATAAAGTATCTTCACATATGGTTGTTACAAATCTTCATGAGAATGATTTGGTGTCTTCAAGTTCAGATGAGGTATGCAAAAATTTATATGATGAATTTGATAGACATGCTGATTTGACTCAAGGAGACATTAGGACAGCCTTGGGAAATGATTTGTCTACATCATCCTTGCAAGAGGTTTCTCAAGAGGCTAGCATAGATCGTATTAGTGATTTGGATAGCAATGGTGTGGATTCTTTGGGTGATCATAAGGCAGATACTCAAGGTTTGAGTATTAATAATGCATTGTGTGAGAAGGAGTTATGCCACCACGAGTCTGATTTTTCAAATCAGACCATAGAAAACCAATCAAAAAATTTATTTAATGGCAATGAATCCTAGGATCGTGATTTGGATGGACATGCAGTTGCTCTGGTAGTGGAAGTGTGTGAAGATATTGTCAAAACAACAACTTCTACCCTGCTAGTTGAGCCATCCTTTGAGGTACATGGTAGCAGTACCATTGATGATATTGTGAGTGAAGCTAATAGCACTCATGATACTGCTTATTGGTTAGTGAACAATGATAATTCAACCTCATATAAGAGTGCAGACTCTAAATCAAAAAACTTGTATGGGGGTGATAAGTTCCAAGTTCCTCATCATTTGGTAGGTCAACTAAAGGTGAACGACAGTATGATTGCCACAGCCATAGAGCATTTTTGATGTTACTCATCAGATGTTGGCCCTTCATGGTTGGAGTACCACCGTGATAGATGAGCACGGAGAGAGTGGTCTTTCCCTTGTAGAGTTTCATGCACTTTGAGAAGCAATTGGAATAATGAAGCAAAATTACCTACAACTACTTGCGGATAGAGATTATCTTCTCGAGTGGGATTGCATCTATCATAAGGCATTGAAGGGAAAGGAAGAGGAGGTTGATGAGCTCACTCATGAGCTTGAGGTGACTATGGACTCGTTGAAGAGCATCCAGTTGGCCCTTCAGGAGTCATAGTCACGGATAGAGGAGCTTACCGTGGAGTTGAGTTTGGCACAGTCTTCACCATCTTCAGATATAGTTTAGGTTTCCATGGCAGTAGTTGGTGAGGAGCATGTATCCACGTATTTTGGTTGTGAGCAGGTTGAGGATGTGGTTTCATCCATCATGGTTACAGGGCAGTCGATACAGATGGGCAGGAACCACATGTTGCACCCGGTTCTCTTGAGGTTAGTCCCATGATAGGTGATGTAGCGCAGATTATTGATAGCTTTTGTGACATCGTAGTCGATTCACTAGTGAGTTGTGTGACAAATCACGAAACTACTCCATCTTCACAGGAGATATGCAGAGTATCATCTAGTTGGGAGATTGATTCTTATGTTGATTTGTTGCCCTCCCCTGGAAGCAAATCGGTCATTTCATCCAATGCAGTTGATTATGATCGACAATTTGTTGAGCCAATTCAGAAGTACAATTCGATTTATTGTTCCAGGGACTCAGAGATGGATGATTCAAATCAACATGGAGTAATTGTACAGTTTGTGAATAATCCATTATTTGAGTTTGATGGTGGGTTGATCTATGATAATCTACTCTTCGAGTTGGAAGCCGATCACAGTCCTGATACTAGCTTAGGGCTGAGTGATAATCGCAGTGTTTGGGATCGTTCCAGTGCATCGGGATTCCAAACAGGGCTCACGAAGGAGTTTTATAGTGTGTACACGGTGAGGAGTGCTTATAGTTTTGCCTTTGATCCATCTGTACATGATTTGTATTTGATGCAAAATTCTTGTACGCATGCTGATTCTCTTTGCGAGGTCGAGGGAAGCCAGTCATTTTTGTGCTCAGAGTTACCATCTTTAGAAGATGTGACTAGAGGCTGCAAGTATTTGACTCAGTTGTTTGTAGGGGATTACTTGCAGGATCAGAGGATGGACTACCATCATGCTGGTGAGTACCTAATAGAGTTTGCCACTTATGGGTTTCAATGGGAGACAGGGCATCCAGGAGGTTGTAATGGCAGTGGGCATGATGGCTTGGTTAGTTATCACATCCATGGGAGTTTAGCAGGAGTTGTAGAGAGATATTGTGTTATATACGCTTTTAGATGTTCCTATCTCCGCATGACAGATGAATGTGTGGTTCAGTATTTTTGGGATCTAGGGGGCGACAGGTTTGGCACTGTGTATTGGACGGGTCCCATTGGGTTGCTTCACTATCTGCAGCAAGGTGAAGTGGAGATCAGATTTGAGTAGTGGAAGTCTGAGGGTGTTTTTCACAACAGACTTCTATTTTGGATTTGGGATCTAGATATTTTATGTTGGACACTCTCTAGTGTGTTGAGGGATCCTTTGTGTGCATCAGGGTTTCGGTCTGGGTTCATTGGGGAGTATTGCTGCATGTGCATGATGTTACTTCACAGTTTGTGGTGTATGGTGTTTTTATTAGGGTGGAGCAGCATGTTGGTTGATGTTTGCTTGAGGGCAAGCAATCTTGGGAAGGGAGGACTGTAATGTCCCCTTTTCTAGCTCGCATGGTTTGATGTTGTCGTTAGCCTATTTCTCCTTGGTCTCGTAGGCTAATTAGGGCTTTGAAGGAATCATAAGGATTTTTGGCCTAGGCAATTTTCGTTGCAGGTCAATTCGGGGGGTTTTGGAGGCAGTTTTGGTATACTTACTATTTTTAGTAAGTCATTAATGCTATTAATAGTAATTCATCAGGGGGGTCGGGGTCTCCAGTGACAGTGCCTTTTCAATGGAAGATTGGTTCTTATCGTTAGATTATTTCAGTTCCATTGGTATAATTCGCCTCCGCATTAATAAAGTTTAAATTATAAAGTTAAATCCAATTATTTAACTTTATTAATGTGAGCCTAAAGTTAATTGGGAAAATGAATAGTAAAAGGGGCCCCTTATTTTAAAATATATGAGACATCAAAAAGGCAAAAAGGAAGTTTATGTTTTATCCCACATTGGTTAAAAGGGTGAATGAGCTCTTATGAGAAGTTTATAAAAGTGTTGCAAGGGCTCACTTTCAGCATGCTTGGTTTATGCTTGATTATTATATTCTCTTGGAGAATTCTGGGAAGCTTTGGCTTTCAGCAGGTTTGAGGATGGAAACCATTGAGATTGGAGGCAGTGGACGGAAACCCATTGTCTTTTGGAGATATTACTTAGGTGTCTCACTTTGTGCTTCAAATTCACACTCCTGGTTATCCAATCCATCTGTGAGTTCTGTGGTTACGATTGGGTATTTCTGTTGTTATTCTACTGAAGATTTGAAGGCAATATTCATATGTAATTTCAGATCTTTGTTCTAAAACTGTTTACATTGAAATTTGTTTGCGAGTTATTGGATAAATAGAAATCAGTTTGCATGCAAATTGTTTGTTAAACTTTCTGTGGAACATTTGGGAAAACTCGGGGCAAATATCCATAGGGGATGTTTCATTTGGCCTCAATGTTCAAGTGAAGGCAACGTTTGAAATTCAGTGTTCTTTGTTACAAAAGTTCGTGTTTCAAAAGTCTAGAGTTGGTGCTTCAGTTGGTTCGGAGTTGGTGCTTCGAAGGAGAGTTGGTGCTCTCAGTGGGTTGGTGCTCACTTATGTAAACTAGGTTGGTTCCCTTTGAAAAAAATAAAAGCAATATTTTGCCGTGGTTTTTTACCCGAAAGGGTTTTCCACGTAATCCAGGTGTTCATCTTGTTAATGGTGTTTTTGTTGCTCTTATTGTTCTGATTTTTGATTCATATGGTTTATGTGGTTTAAAGTTTTAAAAGGTTTGAAATACTGATTCACCCCCCTCTTAGTATTTCCTATGTGCTCTTTAGTAGTGACATGTGCAATATTATTTTATTGGAAGAAGAGAGTATTGCAGGTTGATAATCTAACAACAATGATTGTGTGATTTGTGGAAGTATCATGTTTTTTAAATTTCTAGTAAGCATTGTTTTCAAAATTTTACTTGCATATCTTCATGGTAGGTATATGTGAGTGCAAGTGATAGTGTTGTGACAGTATGGCCTGTAAAAACAATAAGTGTTTTCATTTTTCTAGTACAAGTGCTATCAAAGTTTTGTAGATATTCATGGGAACAATATGCAAAGAAGCACTTGACAAGTGAGAAATCAACCATGCTGTGATGTGACGGTGAGTATGTCAATAATGAAGCCAACATAGACAACATGATCTAGTATGTATGACTGGTGAAGCTGAAGCCCATTTATATACTGGGCAGTTTGTAGAGAAAAATAAATCTTGTAAAATTTATACATCTAAGTCTTGGACAGTAGAGTTGCAAAGTTTCCATCCAAATGCTCCCCATCTACCTTGACTTTCATAGCTTTAGAGGCTGCAGGAAAGTTTCCACTCATTAGCTTTCTGATCATAGCGAAAGCTTGTTTGTAACATTCAGGTCACCCATTTCTGTGTCATGAAAGGAGAAGGGTGTAATAAACCCTCACGAATTAACCAAAAAGCATATTGTCAAAGCACTGAACTGATTACTTGTTTATGGTAACAATGAATGAAGATCAGAAATGCATTTACAATGTGCAGAAGTTAGTATTAAAGAAGCAGCAATAATGACTGTAGCCAGTGATGAAGAAATTTGTCCAAAGGAACATATATATTAATTGTAAAAATTAATAAGCAGTGATAATATATGAAATAATTACAAACAAGAAGCAACGAATATATTCCTAAGGCATAAGGAGCGATTCCCATAAAGAAGCGATTATGAAGAGAGTAGCAATTACTATATCCTAAAGCAATGTTTATTATTAATAAAGAGCAGCAGCGAATATATGGGCAGTGATGAATATGAATAGAAGGAATTAATATTCAAAAGAAGCAATTAGTCTTTGAAGGGTGTAGCGATTAAGTTCAAGACAACAAAAAGACAAAATTTGTCTTATCTGTTGAAGTTTAAGTGCACCTCGCAGTACATATTTGAAGCGGACAGCTATGCGGATAAACTGCTCTTCAAATTAGGAGAGCTCCCTCTTGCTGATGGTGTTGAAAGAAAGTAAACTGAGAACTAAGTTGCCTATCTTTTTGATCAGCTTAGAGCACAAAGTTTATTAAACACAAACGCCGCCGCTGAGATTTTCTGTTTTAAGAACTTGAACTACGACTAACTTAAACTAAAGACATTTCTAACTTCTCAAGTAATACGCAGAGCAAGAGAAACTAGAAATGGACAAGGTTGATTCTCTGAAAAAATGCTTCAATAAACTCTTTCTCAACAAACATCTACACACTTCAATGTAAGCTGAAATCAAGATCAAAAAAGTAGAACACAAATAACGGAAATCTAAGATGTTATATCAAGGCAAAGGAGGCTCATGATTTTATTACTCAAACTTCTGGAACAAAACTCACTTCTAACATGCCTGGAACAAGAAATTGCAGCTAAAGAGGCTTGCAATCTTGCTCTTACACAATAGAAACAGCAATCACAATAACTCCTTGTTGGCTAAAAGAGACTCAACAATTTGCTATCACAAAACAATTGAACAACACTTGAATAACAAATAGAAAGCACAATAGGCTCAGCGTTTTGTTATCACTAGCATGGTTAAAAGACACTAATGAGCAAAGGCTCTTATTTATAGACAAGCAGAAGAGTAGGGAACCCTAAAATCTCCTTGCTTTCACAATCTAGGGCTTGCTCAGCAAGCAAGCTTTATTTCTAAATCTAGAAAGAAGATAACATCTAACACCTAAGAAAGCATAAAAAGCGGGAAACGCCAACTATTACATTTTATCTTCTTTCTTTTCTCAAAGAATGGATAAGAATTCATTCCAAGAATAGAAAGAAAG